>JAVQJS010024450.1:0-14306 GCA_036024795.1 Galaxias rostratus | reverse complement strand
TTCTGTGGTGTGTTGAGTTAAGGTGGTGTGGTTCTGTGGTGTGTTGAGTTAAGGTGGTGTGGGTGTGTGGTGTATTGTGGTGGTGTGGGTGTGTTGAGTTAAGGTGGTGTTGTTCTGTGGTGTGTTGAGTTAAGGTGGTGTGGGTGTGTGGTGTATTGTGGTGGTGTGGGTGTGTTGAGTTAAGGTGGTGTGGTTCTGTGGTGTGTTGAGTTAGTGTGGTGTGGGTGTGTGGTGTGTGTTGTGTTGTGGAGGCAGGGGTGTGGGTTGTTAGTGTGGTAAGGGCCGTTGATGTGTTGCTGTGGTGTGATGGTGGTTGGTGGGAGGCAGTGTGATCTGGTGGTAGTATGGGACTGTATGGTGTGGCGGTGTCTGAAGTGAGATGGTGTCGTGATTCATGCAACAACACACTGCTTGTACTCACTCATTTATTCTATAGAAAATACTTTCAAAGCTTTTAAATCATCAGCAGAATATACAGTAGCAGCGAGTGACAGATAATGCTTCATGATGTTTTATTAAAGAGTTTGAGAGAGGCTTACCTGTGGGGTTCTTGGTGACTTGGGATCTGTAAGGCAGTAGAAACAAATCCACAATCAATAATTTATATTGTCTCAAGCCAGCACACTCAAAGCCCTCACCACACACTCAAACCCCAGAAACAGATGCCTGATTTTCCATTCAGGATCTGACCGCTAACGATGCAGGACGCAAAGCCGCCCATAGAGTGCAGTGTTAAACAGAGCTGGACATGTAATTGGCATGGCAACTGCATCTCCGCTCCCGCCGACACGGCGCAATCCTTCAGTCACAGAGCAAAGCGCCGATGCAGCAGCCTTGTCGGACGCGACCCCCCATGGCTGCTCCCGCTCTCGTTACGCATCTCTGTTCCTCCCCCCTGCTAAGCTGGAGCACGGCGCTGTGAAATTGAGTGTGTGGGAGTTTTACGCGAGGAGGGCGGGCGCGGACGAGTAAAAAACGAGAGCTAGAAAGAGAAAGGAGAAGGGAGTGGGTAAAGGAGTAAAGTGAGACAAGCTGCAGCTACACGGCTCCTCCTCACCTGGGTTAACCTGTGTAACTAGGCTCAGCCTCACCTGGACTAGCCTGTGTAAGTTAGGCTCAGCCTGACCTGGGTCAGTCTAGCTGTATGAGGCAGGCTCAGTCTCACCTGAATTAGCCGGGCTATCCAAGGTGACTTCAGTCTCACCTGGCTGTATAAGGTTGGCTAAGTCTCACCTGGCTGTATAAGGTAGGCTCAGTCTCACCTGGATCAGTCTGGTTGTATAAGGCAGGCTCAGTCTCACCTGGGTGAGCCTGGCTGTATAAGGAAGGCTCAGTCTTACCTGGGTTAGCCTGGCTGTGCAGAGCGGCGTTGAGAGTTGCCCAGGTCTCGTTGCTACCGGACAGCTTGGCATAGTGCATCACATTGTGACCCAGAGAGTCCACTGTCCTAAGGTCGGCTCCCCTGCTCACCAGGGCCTCCGTGACAGCCACACTGCCGCCCTCGCTGGCCAGCATCACTGCTGTCCTGTGAGCAGGTGTGCGCACACACATACACATACACACACACGCACGCACGCACACGCACACACACAGAGTGTTCAGAGGATTTAATGAACACGTTAGCTTTTGTGTACATTGGACTAATTGCCACAGCCAGCGCCATCGATGTCCTCGCTGCCATGGCACGTGTCTCTGTCATGTTTACCTGCCGCCGTTGTCGCAGGCATTGATGTCCGCGCCCCAGTCTAGGAGAGCATTGCACACCTCAGCGTGGGCCTGTCTGGCAGACAACAGCAAAGGGCTTAGGCCCTCCTGTATGGACAGTCAGATACAGAGAGAGAGCGAGAGATGTGGGGTTATTGGGAATCAGCAGTGATCCTCGGTATTCTTTGATCATTCCGGATCACATCTGTTATCTTGACACCCAGGTCTCCTCAGTAAGCTCATTAGTTTGCTGTGGGGGCCAGTGGTGGTGTGGTCCAATCAAACAAAAGCAAAGAAGAACAGGGGGGAAAGTAAATGAAAAAGGGAGAACACGGTATTTCCCACAACACAGCGAAAGAGAGCTGGAGCGTCGCTAGGGAGGAACCCCATCCCTTCAATACCGCAGCAGACCATATGCACTGACATGCTACTCAGCTAGAACCAATGAGCTGGGAGAGTGTGACACAAGACAGGTTTGTGAGAACGAGGCAGGAAGCCAGGGAGATGGGTAGATGACATGCACAGCGTGTAGTAATCTGTGTGGTGAGAGTTCTGACAGCTAGGTGGGAGATAAAGAGCCCGTTACTCTATGGCACATCATGGGTGAACAACAGAGGAGAACAATGCAGTTGTCCGTCTGTTTGGTCAGACTTCACTGAAAACAGCAGCGAGATAATTCAGAAAGAGTCTGAAGGTGGCGTAGGAAAGACTCAAGGAACACTGATCAAATCCGCGTGAGGAAGTCAAGCATGACGGGGAACTCATGCCCCCGTGACCATTTGTTTTACTGCATTGACGGCATCACACACAGACTCTCACACACACACACACACACAACTTAAGGCAGAGTAGAGCTGTGGGTTTCCAAGAACATCGAGTTAATGTCTTTAGCAGCCCATGCTGTGTGAAGGAGCAGGCTTTGTTACGCAGAAAATCATGCAGAACCTGTGTCCTCAACTGCTGCTGTTTTTAGAGGCTCCTCTCTGACTACCAAGATAACATGAGTGTAATTGCTTGTGACTGTGTGTGTGTGAGAGAGAGAGAGAGAGAGAGAGAGAGAGAGAGAGACTCATATGGCGCACACCCTCAGTACATCGTTGTTCAAAACAATTTCATAATAAAGCTGTCCACATGCGAGTGCCTTTGCATGTGTGTGGTGTGAAAGGGGGTAGAAACAAAGAGGAGAGAAGTGAAAGATAGAAAAAAAGCATGGAGAGAAAAAGAGAAAGGGTTTTGTGTGTTTTTTGAACTCCTTTCTCCGGGAGAGAGGCATTCTCTAAGCAGTCGACAAAGTATAGCTAGTAATCGCCTGCCGAGATTGTTAAAAAGAATAAGAAGGGCAGCCTCCCAGAAGGGCAGCCTCCGAGATCAAATAGAGTCAGGGCTGCAGAGACAACACGTACCATTAGTTTTTAACGACAGGACAGATCAGCTCCTCGCCTTAGAACAGGACGAAGAGAGCAAAGCGGTGACAGATGGATTCTCCCGGGATTTACCGAATCTTTCACCTCTAACAATTGCAAGTTGTTCTATTGTGGACCCATCGATCTGTTGTGTCTTGTGCACTGCTACTTAGCAGCTAAGGCCGAGGAGAAGCCCTACTTCTCTTACATAAAGTTAAGGGTGGGTAATTCTACGTATGGATGGTATACCTACCTCTCTCCCTGTGAAAACACTGTCCAAGCTAACTGGAGCCGCTAGCCGCTCCGCAGACCACACGGACATGATTGACAGATCGTTCTTGCGTAATATAAGGTCAGATCGATCAAAGGCACTCAGGCACAGGGGGGGAGTGGGCGGCAAAAAAGCACCTCTATCAAGTCCCACTATAGAGCTTTGACTGTTTTTCTGAGATTATTGGAAAAACATGTACTGATATACTCTTTGTATACTGCTGGTGTAACAACAATTGAGAGTTCAATAACAACAGATGCCTTTTAACTTTAAGCTCTGTATTATTTTTCCTTTTTTTACGTGAAATACACTAGGAAGATCAAAGCCCTTTGCTCTTTTACTACCAGCGTGCCGCACAGCAAAAATTCCAATTTAAGAGATTTTTGTTTTTGTTAGGTGAGGCTGCGCTACAATCAAACCCCAACGTCTAAACATTCCATGCTAGCCTTGATCATGGAAGCCTGCGAGGAAGAGTTCCAGCCATACCGAAAATCTGATCTTAGAGATTGAGATGATAAAGATATTGGTATATAATATCCATCCAACATTAGCTCTTTATTAAGCAGTTATTACAGTGGTGGAAAAACACGATGTAAACATGACCTCACACCACAAGCCACTGATGTGTACGCAATATGACCAAATTAGAACAACATTCTGTTTGAACTTCACTTAATCTTTCTTCTGAATACAACAGTTTGAAGGTGATGTTGCTCTTAAAGAATTACATGTTGAACTCACAACACAAATGAGCCTGTCTGACCCAGCTTGAAATGCATTTGCTTGCATATCCCTTTTGCTTATGAGCATTCCCTAAATGCTGAACACATCATTGCATTTTCCTCACACCTCGCTAATCTCCTAATTGTATTTTGATTAATTCAATGTCTCTGAAGTCCTAATGAAATGTAATCACTATCCAATCATGGCTCCACTAAACTTGAGGTTTGTTGAGTAAGTAGTTGGCAGTAATGGCTAATGCGCTGACGGTGGTTGTTTTGGTGACGACGTGTCACCTGTCCTTCTGAGGTCATCAAGAGTCTCCCTCCTCAAAAGTGTTACCCGACTTCCCAGTTATCTGTCACTCCATGTTTTAACATAAATCAGGCACCTAACAGTTTGCAGCAAATCTTATCCATTCAACTTGGTCCAACACTAAGAACACGGTGCTCTTTCACGATGACATTCCAATTAGGTGCAACTTGTTCTCCATAGAACCCCGGCATTCCCAGACGTCACGGTCTTCATTTCAGCGCTCCTCACTTCATCTGGAGCAGAGCCGTGCTGCCGGCGTGTCCCGTGGGAAACAAGCTGGCATGGCCTCTTGGTAGAGCCAGAGAAGTGCAATGGAATCCAGATGGCTTTGTGGTCCACTAGCTTTGTCTAACCCACCTCCCGCTGATGCAACCAGCTACATTAGCAAGAGACAAAGTGGGTGGGGGGAGCGAGGGATAAATGCCTGGAACGCCTCTATTTTCAGGGATCTCATGTCCAACCTTCACTAGTTAGAGGCAAGATAAGTGATGTGTGATATGCAGTGGAGCCGTTGTGAAACACAGACAAAACACCACGTACACACAGGGCCCAGATGGCACGCCGTCTTGTAGACTGATCTGAGTGAGTCACTGAACGGAACACTAACCATAACCAGAGAGTGTGTCCCTCGAAGTCCAGATGTGAGACACACACACACACACACACACACACACACACACACACACACACACACACACACACACACACACACACACACACACACACACTGTCCTTTCATTGGTGGAGACAGGCAGGTGTCAATAACAAAGATGAGTATGTCAATCTCAAAAAGAGTGAAATACAGAAAGTAGCCATAGACATTTTTCGAGTAATGGGAACGTCTTACAAAAGCCAAACAATAACAGAAAATTTAGAACTTAAGTGAGGGTACGGAGCCCATGCCTTATCTGGTGGTCTCTGAATGGGCTATCCATCGTAAAACGCCCTCAACTTGGCATCCAGCTAGCTTGCCACCAGAACTTTTCTTACCATTTCTAAAAATGTATGGAAACAGCTTTAATGTCGGATGTGCTCTTTCCGAGAGCAAATAATTCAGCTTTTAATGAGAACCAATTGAAGATTCAAACTCTGTGGGACGGGGGCGTAACAGCTAACGTATTCAAGAAAAGTTGAATCCAATTACAGTCCACCCATGTGTCTAGGAACGTGGCACACCAATAATTAAATAATAATATTAGAATATGATATGTAACTAGATAAAGAATTATTCCTGCTAAACACAAAAGCAAATCCAAAACCATTTAATCGTGTTACTGTTGTGACAAAACAGTACAACAAACGCCACCCAGACAAGCTCGTATCTGCCTTGTGTGTTGGGCTTTACACACAAGCACTGCTCTGCAACATGTATTTAGTTTCCTAATAAATTCACGACAACGGTGTCTGTGGTATCCATCTTGATCTAGGCACTGGAGTGACACTTACTGAAGAGACGGAAAGGGAACACACACGCGCGCACACGCACACACACACACACACACACACACACACACACACACACACACACACACACACACACACACACACACACACACACACACACAAAATCCTATGTATCCTAATGTCCCCCCCAATGGAGACCACATGTCTGCGGCTGGAGAAAGAAAGCAGAGTTCCCACAACATGCTGACCCTTTATCAAACACATAACTCAATATGAAACGGGAGCAGACAAGGAGAATGGAAATGGTATGAAAGTCTGAAGATCTCTTGTCAGACAAATATGAAGCTTCCCAGCCTGCTATGAACAAAAAGAAAAGCTGGTGAAAGTGAAGAATTATCTCTGTCAAAGTCTTTCTGGACTCAGACGCCAAACTGTCGATTAGCAGGACTGTGACTTTTTACAACAGGACATGTTTTGCAAAGAACCGGAAAGGTGTGAAAGCCCTTACTGAGGTTGTCACAACAAATGTAGCCGCCTGTAACCCACCCATTAGTTTTGGGGTCAATTTGACCCCTTTCAATGTTTGACGTCCCTAAAGAAATGATTGGCATAATTTGCTTTGCTTAATATATTTAATGACTTTTCCTAATATGATAGAGACAACTGTTTAAACATCAAATTGACATAATATTTTCCTGCACATGCTGTCCTGATAACGTCCTGCACACATTATACGTATCAGTGTTCTTCGGGGTCAATCTGACCCCACGCTGTTTTAGTTGTATAAAACATACATGAAAAATTAAGAATTTAGGCAGATTTGTTCTGCTGGTTGTGGCAAATATTTATGTCACCATCAAAAAATATTTTATAATCTTCATAATTCTTCCCTTTGCTTCAGGGCCACAACCTTACATAACCATGCATTCAGTATGACGAGAACTTCTTGTCGTTCAACCCACATTGGGGAGGAAAACACATAATTCCCACAACAACTTTAACATTGCCTAACAGGGGCCGATGGGGAGTGATGCTTAATTTAATGTCAGATTTATGTAGTACACAAATAGACAAATTATACCTGGCAAAAAAACATATTTACTATATAACACTAGAAAGTATTTTTCAGAAGGCTTTAATTACTAGGGTCAAAATTGACCCCAAGGACAAACCATGTTAGAAGATGTAAAGATAACAGGGGGGTCAAGATGAAATGAACAGTGATAAGGGCATCGGCAGGAAGAGTACATACGGCGTCTCGTAGGTTGACCAGACTCTTGTGTTCACACAGCAGGTTGACGGTCTGGAGGCTCCCACTGGCAGCTGAGAAAGCAGAGCACAAAAGGCAGTCAACACACACTGTCGGCGTGGCGACGGGGTCAACTGAAAGTACGGCGGACGGCCTTTTCTTCATAAGTAAAGCACAAAAGTCAGCGAGTCATCAAACACAAACCACGCCCATGAACACGTATAGGACACACGAACACGCTGTTGTGTGCGCAGGCATGTAATATGAAACTTGAGGGATGAAAAGCCAACAACCTCCACATGTTTCGAATGCGTGCCCGAACGTTTGACTTTGTAAAGATGTCAAGGCTTTGAACGTTAAGGTCTTTCACGCTGACAGGAAGTGAGTTCCATGACGCGGCGCCTCACATGTCTAATGTTCTCAAACCAGGCTCAAGGTGTCAGGGGAGAACGCAGTCCTCGATCGAGTTCTGTGCTAAAGTGGCCTCGAATTGATTGAACACTGCAATTGTGTGCCGTAAATGGCCGGCTGACAAAAAGAATACAAGTGCTGGGGGGGGGAAAAAAAGGAAAGGAACTGCTCTCTAGATGTCCATTTGAGTTGCCCGACCCCATTGTCCTCTGTCAAGGGTATCAAGCCCAGGTTGCATGCTTTGGTCATATAAAGTAGAACCATTCACTCGGCACATAAACATTTCAACTCCAACCACTGTTGCTGCAGCTTCTCTGGGTCAGTGATGAGGAGATGGAGCTTTTGAATGGGATTGCATTGACAATAAGAGTGCTCACCAGCGTGGTGCAAAGCTGTTTTTCCAGATCCGTCCACAGCATCAACCACACACTTGCTCTGGAGACAAAAAAATAAATAAAATTGTGAAGAGCTACAAAGAGATTTATATGAGCAATATCAAAAAATACAATGGCAATGTTAACACTAAACGAACAGTGTAGGTATGAAGAGTCCTCCATGCAGTTTATTGATACTGAAGAATCGTTTATTTGTTTATCGATACTGGAGTAATCGGAAGCTTGAAAACACGGATTAGCCGTTAATTATTAAACAGCTTCAGAGAGGGAAAAAAAGAGCGGCAATAAATTCCGCATCCACATATTTTAATTAAAATTAATCAAATATTTATACAATTACAAAACCCCAAATTAATAAAGGAAATATTCAATGGACGCTAGTTCTTTGGAAGGGCAACAAAAGTATAACAAGTAACGCTCCACCACCTGCATGGTTAAATTAGTTCTGTGAGGTGATCCTAGGATGGAAATGTCACCTAATGTAGGGTCATCATGGCAATTAACACAATATATCCTGAATATGCCAGGGCAACAACTGTGTGTCCATGTGTAAATGAGACATTGTACCCCATTAGAGTCCCGGTCACGAATCATGTTTCAAAAGTCATCCACAACAGGGTGCCTGCTCAAACATAACTCTCTTTCATCTCTCAACTCGCAGCATCTAGCCATTGAAAAGGATAAAATCCTCACACTCCATCTGGTGTGTGTGTGTGTGTGTGTGTGGGGGGGGGGGGTATGATTAGCAGTCCAGACAGTATATGAAATTCATTACAGGGTTTTAGTTAGTCAGTCAGCCAAACCATACACACACACACACACACGCACACGCACACGCACACGCACACCCTCTTCCCCAAGTAGCTTAATAAATGTTCATAAAGTAGGGGGTTACAGTATTAAGAAGTATTAGCGATTGTTGCCAACTCATTGGTCCCCTGCTGATGTCAAAACACTTCCTCATCCCCTCCATAATGATATGACTTTCTAAAGGGCCTGCCAGTTGATCCAATGACAGGACAAGAAACATTTCCTTGCTTCCTGATATATGCCAAAGGCAGATCAGGGGTAGTTTAAAGAGCGTTTCGGGGCTCTGCTAAGAGCATAGTGGCACTGACCCGAGGGGCCCTCTCACCTGGAGGAGCTTCTGGGCACACTCGTGGTGCTCGTGCCTGGCAGCGAGATGTAAAGCAGTGGAACCTGTGGAACAAAAGACACAGAGCGCGTTGACAAAAAGGCGCCGCCACCAAGGCCGTGTGGTGGAGCACACCGCCTTGACGAGCGCAGACGAGGTGGGCGAGAGAACAGATGAACACAAGGATTCAGGATAAGAGCCGGGCTCTGTGTTCTGTTGCGACCGTGAAACCGTTCAAGTACAAATCCACTTCGTGGAAGAAATGCGTGTGCTTGGGTTAATGGAATTGCTGGTGATTTTTAAAATGAACAGATATGCATTACCTGAGGCGTCCGTGACCGAGAGGTCGGCTCCGTGAGTCAGGATGATAGCCAGGCATTCGGTGTGGCCTCGTGTGGCAGCAGCATGGAGACTTCAAACCCAGAAACACAACGACACTGTGGTTTACACATCCAAACAGCTCTCATTGGTTAGGTCTAAATTGTTTGTGAATTTGTAAAGCCCTCTTAATGTTAAGCGTCACGAATACGGCATGCCCTTCACATTAATAATAATAATAATAATACATTACATTTATAAAGCGCTTTTCAAAACATTAATAACGCTTTCAAAGGATACAATTGCTAGAGTGAGTTTATAATAAGGTGGAAATGGTGGGTTGTGAATATTTCCGTTGTATTTCATTCCAGCTTTATTGACTTGATCGGGTGGAAAAAGAGGCTTTTCAAAATATATGTACAAATGTACAACAGACGGTACCACTGAAGTCTCAGACCCCTTCACAAACATGGGGCAGAGTGTTAGTGGCAAGCTATTGATATTGACAATTATTTAGCAAGTGAGGAATTAAAAGAAAATCATTATTTGTCACCATGGAGACATTGCAAACCTCTCATTAAGAGGATGAAGACTTGATTCAATCACTAATGATTCAATTCAATCATGTGAATGTGTGTGTGTGTGTGCGCGCGCATGTGTGTGCATGTGTGTGTGTGTGAGAGAGAGAGAGTGCAGATGAGCAACAAGGAGAGTTGTGTACCCTTCTGATTCTAGTCTCATTCTGGTGCACAATAACCATTTGACTGGGTAATTATGTATTCTCATACCAATCAGTCAAATTCTGATTTAGATGGTGGAGGGGTACACAGTTAGGACAAAGCAGAAAATTTACTATTTTGGAATTTATGATCAAATAAAAAAAATATTTGGGTCTCATTCAACTTAGTGAAAAAAGAATGGCAGGGAAAAAGGCAACAGATTGGCAGTACAAGTCAATAACACAGTTTTCAATGTTTGGAGCTAACCTTTTATGTTTGATTTAACAGTTGGTCAACAGTTGAACAACTGCAGTATTTGGAATAGAACCAAAGGCTTCCATAGAATACGTGTTGAAGTCCTGACTCATTAGTAGGATGTCCACAGTATGGCATCCGAAACAGTGCAATGGTCCGAGGCCCCTTTCCGCTCCCCGTCCCCCTCCCTCAAAGCCAGGCTGCCTAAGGGCTGTTGTGAAGTCCTAGCCTCAGAACAAATTGACTGCCGCCAACATGGGGTTGTTTTCAAGCGTTAATGGGCGCACCCTGCGTTTCACTCGACCCCTCCCGTCTCCCTCGACCTTTTCGCGGTGTAGTGTGGACGTGGCATCCATACCATGGCGCCCACACATAGATCACACCCTGGCGCCATTTCAAACGCTGCCTCCGAAACACTCTCGTCTCGACGGCAAACTCCTAGCCACTCTCTCGGAGGAGGAGCCCATGAGCGATCTCGGCTCCCTTCCCTCTCTCCGGTCCCACCCCCCATCCGCGGTCCCCCGGAGCACTCACGCCGACTTGCCCTCGCTGTCGAGCTTGACGCTGCTGACCCCTTTCTTGGCCAAGAGGGACGCCACTTTGTCGGCTTCTCCGTGCTCCACGGCGGCCAGCAGACGCTCGTCATTCTTACTCCACTCGTGGATCTGGAGGGGGGAAGGCAGGCAGAGGGAAGGGAGAGAGAAACCAAGATCAATTGTAAGAGACAGACATAAACGAAAAGGATGAAAAACTATATATATATATATATATATATATATATATATTTTTTTTTTTTTTTTTTTTTTGTTAACAATACTTTTATGCTTTTTCTAAATCTCAAAATGCTGCACGTTGCAAACACAAAACAACAGAACAAAAAACAGCATGTCAGACACTTATTAAGGGAAGGACAAGGTGAAGAGATGGGTTTTCAATGTTGTTTGTTGACTGTAAATGTTATTTGAATCGCAAATGAGCAATTTGACCGGCCATGGTGGATGGACTTGATCAGGAACGATGATAGTGTTGGAGGTTAGACAGGCCGAGAGGGGCCAAGTTTTGTGGCGCTTCATAGGTTATAGCAATCATTTTGTGGCTGATGTGCTTAATGAGAGGGAGACAGTGGAGGTCAAAGAGAGCCGGGGTCACGTGCTCGGATGATTTAGCTGAGGTGAGGAGGCGAGCAGCAGGGCTGTGAGGAAAACCGTTATGGTACTGAGCACCAACGTTAGCAGAATGGCATTTTTAATTTACATTCTTCTTCTTATGTGTCTGGGCTCAGGTACAGAGGAAATGTGTACGGCTCCGAAGCCCTTACCTCCTCACTAAAACATGACCCGTGATTCTTATGAAACCCCATCAGCAAACATTAACCCAGCATGCAGTTATGTGGCTGGCACAAATGCTTGAGATACTCAGAACATGAGTAATGCTCTTTGCAGAAAATAAATGTTCCCCCAGCTCTGGTTCAGTGGGCTGCGCACACGCCAACACAAATACCTAACCACACAAACAAATGAACCACAAACCTGAAACAAACCCCAAACTCAAAACATGGACACTTTCTAAAGTAATGTAACAATTCAGTACAGCAAGATGTACCCAGATCAGCCACGGCTATTATTGTGCAAGTCTCCCTGGGGCCACCAAAACAGCTCTGGTCATTCAAGGCATGGGCTCCACATGACCTCTGAAGGTGCCCTGCGGTCCTGTAAGTTTTGCCTTCAAGTCATGTAAGTTGCGAAGTGGGGCTTCCATGCCATTGGACCTCTTGTTCTAGCACATCTCACAGATGCTGCATCAAATAGGAGTATTTGGAAGTCAAGTCAAAGCCTTGAACCTTTTTGTAATGTTCCTCCAACCATACCTGAACAATGTTTGCAGAGTTGCAGGGCACATCTGTCCTGCTGAGGAAGGCCACTGATATCAGGGAACACTGTTGCAATGAAGAGGTGTACTCGGTCTGCAACAACGATTTGGTAGGTGTTACGTGCCAAGGTAACATCCACATGAATGCCAGGATCCAGGGTTTGCCAGCAGAACATTGGCCAGAGCATCATACAGCTTCTGTCCGCTTGGATTCTACCCATAGTTCATCCTGATGCCATATCTTCCACAGGTAAACAATGCACACACGCCTGCCTGGTCATCCACATGATCTAAAAAAAAACATCATTCATCAGGACAGGCCCCCTTCTTCTATTGGTCCATGGTCCTGTTATGACCCTCACATGCCCAGGGGCTTTTGGTGGTAGACAGGGGTCAACATGGGCACAGGGCTACACAGTCCCTTACAAAGCAAGCTGCGATGCACTAAATGTTCTGACACCTTCCTGTCATAGACCACATTCACTCCTTTCTCTAACATTCAGCTTTCCATAAGGAAAACACCCCGCAATACCTGTCACTTTGGAGAGGCTCCTAAGCAGTCATCTAGCCATCACCATTTGGCCCTTGTCAAAGACTTGCCCATTATTCCTGCTTCCAAGACGTCCTCTTAGAGAGAACTGACTGTTCACTTGCTGGCCTAATATATCCCATACCTTGACAGGTGCCATTGTAACAAATGGTGTTCACTTCACCTGTGGCTGGTTAAAATGTTGTGGCTGATCTGTGTGTATATATATATATATATAAATTAACGAATTGAGAGAGATATATAAAGATAAGCAAGGGCAATACATTATATATATTTATGTGTGGTGTGGTTTCCTATTTGGGGAATATGTTAAAAACACATTGCTTAGTACTGTCAACCAATGTGAACTGCTTTAAAGAACAAAGCAATGGTTTCACCAGAAAAGGAAATTGTGATAAGACAGAAAGAAAGAGACCAAGAAAGTCATTGTGTGATCTCTCAGAATTGGGGGACGTGGGGGAAAAAAGAAAAAGAATCCACTTTCTCTGAAGAAGGCAGAGAAAGGTAAAAACGGGGAGGCAGGAGTTCTGCAGCTTCAATGAGTTTAGTAGTAAGAAGTTGTTCTCGATACCGGACCAGTTATTAACAAACTGGTACTATATGTCTACTGTTTTCAAAAAAGCAATGTGAATGCAAAGAATTAGATTAATTACTTGAGAACTAGGCTTTTAACCAATAGCCCCTTCCTTTGACCTACTGACATACAGAATTATGGCCTTGAACTCACTACCACCACTCGCTGTCACTGAACACCGTCTCCAGCTGGTGGAAAAATGCTATATTAATCCAATCAACCAGGGTTAGAGGTCAGCTAACCAGGAAGTGTGCTCTATTTTAGTCATGTAGAAACAGGAGACTGGAAGGCCCAGAATAGCACCCCCCATGTATAGCAGCAGCCAGGTGACTCTACTGAACGCTTACCATCCACCTCAGTGGAAGAAGAGCTTCCACGCCTACTGTAACACACCAGCAGGCTCTGAGTCACGCACGCACACATTGATCAAGCTAGTGATTAAAACAACACGTCCAGGAGTGGAGTGCAGTGGTCAGCAGCAGCAGTGCAGGAAAGGAAAAGACAGGGTGCTGACCAGCAGGTGATGAGGTTGAAACCTGACATTGCGGCTCAGCCACACAGACCGCATCACAGACCCAAACCACCGCTGCATTCGGGACACGTTGTGTGATTGGAACTACACCAATCGTGTTTTTGCATCGAGTGGAACAAAATTATACTGGGCCATCAGATGGAGCAGATGATGTGGACTGTTGTTTTGCGCGTGCTTGGTGGTTCACTGTTACACATAGAGGTCATGGCAGGTTTCCTGTCTTGCAGTCCCGCTGCTTAATGCACATTGTGAGGCACAAAAGAGAAAGAGAGGTTTCAGCCATTTTGTTTATAATTACAGACTGAAAGAACGAGTTGGGTCTGTGCTGAGAGAGAGTGAAAGAGAGATTGTGTGTGTGTGTGTGTGTGTGTGTGTGTGTGTGTGTGTGTGTGTGTGTGTGTGTGTGTGTGTGTGTGTGTGTGTGAAACACAGGGCAAACCAACATAAATGGAGCAATAAGATAAAAAATTACAGAGCAAAGC
>JAVQJS010024443.1:0-10105 GCA_036024795.1 Galaxias rostratus | reverse complement strand
GTGGGTTTCCTCCGGGTACTCCGGTTTCCTCCCACAGTCCAAAAACATGTAGGTTCATTGGTGACTCTAAATTGTCCATAGGTGTGAATGTGTGTGTGAGTGGTTGTATGTATATGTGTTAGCCCTGCGATGGGCTGGCATCTGTCCAGGGTGTACCCCGCTTACTTGGCCAAAGTCGGTTGGGATAGGCTCCAGCCCCCCGAGACCCTGCATAGGATAAGCGGCTCTGATAATAAATGGATGTTATTGTGGTGTGCCTCCCTTTTTTCCCCAGACTTTAGTGGAAGGAGAAACGAAATCCAACTACACTTGTTTGCCATTGGGCAGCATACTCTTCCTTCGCTCTCCTTTCTCCAGCACATCAGTCTCTATGTCTTCATATTGTGTCGTGTCTCCATCCTGCCTTTATTTCATAACCATTGTGTGCCTAATAGTTTTATTGTTTCAAGCTTAATGGGAGAGTGTGAGAAAGAGAGGGTATATTATTTTTTTATATGAGTTGGACGTACCTTAGCTTAAACGTGTACTGTGACAAACAAATGACTGCACTTTCATAGGTGTTTTGTAAGTCAAAGAGGCACTTTATTTGGAATTAGGGATTCTCTATAGAATATAGACCTTTCATCCAAGAAGCTTTGATCTTTAATAACTTACTGGTCTTTGATGTTCTGTTGTGCCATTGATTTACATTTTTGATGAAACCTCACTCAAAAACTTTTTCCCTCATAGGCTATATTAATGGACTCCAACTGCTCAATGAAGACAAGGTCGTACTCCACGCAGGGGACATATTACCAGGGCGATGATATGGAACCCGAGTATGACGATGAATAGCACACAAGCCATGTATGGTAACCCTGGTAACCCTTCAGAGGATCTATTTTGTTGTAACAAAAAAAAAAACATAGAAAAAAAACAAAGGAAACCAAACAGCCACGTCGTATTTTGTTTTCTGTTTTTTTCTTGTGTGTGTGTGTGTGTGTGTGTGTGTGTGTGAATGTCCTGCAGTACGGTGGGTCTATGTTGTGTCAATGTGAACATACAACTGGAGCAAACCAAAGTTGTACTCAACAGTAGATTGGTAACGATGTCGCTTGTTTAATTCTTTTGACAGCTTTATCAAATGGGAAGTGGGTTCAAATTAGGGATTTCACTGCCAGTAGTGAGAGGGTGTTTTTCTTTGTTCTTTATTTATTATTTCAACCAAGAGGAACGATATGTGCATTTCCTATCGTTTGCTGTCTTAATTCACTACTTGAACTTTGATCATGTTAATTCAAAACACAGCTCACAAATTAAGTTATGTTATCATAACAGACAATTAGGGAGGGATTTTAAACACCTTATTAATCAAATGAATTAGGTCATGGCTTTTACTGTTTTGCAAGATTAGTTACTTCAGAACAGTAATCCTTCAGGACAAAATATATGCCTTTTTTTAAGTGAAAAATGTAGTAGATTTTTTAGAAGGCAATGAGTCTTTCCGCAAAACATGCACATGATAATTGTGTCTAATTTGAAAATATCTGCTTGCAAACATCAAATTATTTGCTGGCATATTGCAATGGTTTTCACTGCAGTTCTGAAAGTGAAGCTTGGTTTGGTCTGTTATTTTTCCTTTTAAGCTGCTCATTAAAATGTGTCTCTTAAATATTATCAGTGCGTCATCCATCTACAGCTAAGAATGAGTTTTCACAAAAACATTTTAACCCATTGCCTTAGTTGAAATCAGAAATCAGTAAATCAATTTTGTGAAGACAAAAACCTCTTTGACCTCTTTGTCTCGTCGCTTACAAATAACTTTGTGCCAATGATTACCAATATGTATGGATGATTAATGAGCAAATATTAGTTTCATTTATAAATCTGTGGCATTATAGACATGAGTAAAACAGATTCAGAATCTTTCCATGGAAGGTCACTGTGCAGTGAGTGTGAAGACTTTTGGCAGGATTGTCTGGCTCCCTCTGGTTATCTTGACCGCTAATTTTGGCTTAGACGAGTCCCATGCTTGAGTAACTAAGCAACACACAATGTGCTGTGGTGTCTTGTGTACATTTAAGACATCCATGTGACATTTTTTACATTATTTTCTTGCTAATCTAAATGTTGTTTTTCATGAAATATCTGCATGGTATTTGGATGCCATTTCCCTAACACAACAAGAAATGAAAATCTGTCCACAAACTTCCTGTATTGCAACGACTTTGGACATTGCTAAAATATCAACATCAAAGTCAAATGAACACACTAGTCACCATTCAGATTTATAGCACTCTAACCCTTGATGGATAGGTTTCAATTGAACCTCAGTCTTACCAACCCCCTCTATACAAAGGAATATGAAACCATAGTTTATATTTATAATAGACATTTTATTTTAAACTACAAATTACTTTGGGACCTATCTGTGTGTGCAGGGGTCTGACGTCAACTGAAAAATTAAGCACTTTATCAGGGTCTAATCATCTGTCACCTCCTGAGGATGAGCTCTAAATCTGTGGCGTCTGCTACTGTATACTTTGTAATGACAATATGTTTCTTTTTATGTGATTTAAGACCTTACATAGATTAAACTTTTTTGCTTTCAGAGGCCCTTCCATAATGGCAGTTGGAATTTTCTTTGGGTTCATTCTAGCACAAACATATTTGTTCCATGAAAACTGCTACTTACCCGAAACTATTGTGCCATTTTGTAAGGCATTTGTAAGATTACAAGTCATTGTTTGACCAGCTGTTTAATCAAACCTGGTATCTGGCAGTCACTAAACTATACTGGAAATGCAAAACGTGTTTTGTTGAGATTTGTTTAGTTGCATACACTATTGCTAGATTATACTTTTTAAAAAAACAGAAATAGGTGATTCCTTGTTTTGTAATAAGATAGCAAAAAGCTGAAAATGTGGTTACAAAAAGCTGAAAATAGAGTTACAATGGATTGGAGGGTATCCCCTGTGAAGTGTTTTTGATTAATTATTGCATAATAAAGGGTTCGTTTAAGCCCTTTTGCTAACTGTAGCAACCAATGTCAAATCACACTGAACCCCTTGTTGACGTTGTACCAACTGTTTTGGTGGTGGTGGATAAAGTTGGCAAAAAAGTCACTTGAAAGTGACTTACTTACAAAGGACCCTCTCTCCCTTTATATTAGACTGGTATTTATTATTTTCCAACATGTCATTGATTAATCAAGATGGTTAAATTAATTATATAAATTCTTTTTAAAATGCTCCTCTTTCGATTAACAGACAAATACGACGCACATGCAAAAACAAAAGGATGTGTTTGCTTTTGTTAGTGTGTATGGCTTTTGACATGCAATTGTTTTCTTTTGTGTGTAAAAACTACAACTACCCCTGGTATAAGACAAAGAAAAGAAAATGTTGATATTTTATATTTTGGGCTGGTGTCCTGGTGGTTTTATGTGCACTGTGCTGATTGTGTAATATATGTTCATACTCAGTGGGAATGGCATACCCAAAATTAAATGTTGTATACTCTAACCAAACGTGCATGAACTATGTCAGTATGTAACTACCAAGCTGTGTAAATTGTGACAATGATCAAATTGATCAGCAGTCAGAAATCAGAACTCTTTGAATCCCAGGGTTTGGGTCCTATCATTGCATAATCTGATTATTTTTTGGCAAACTAATAAGTAGCCAACGAGCGTGACATTGGCATCTGCATATCAAACATAGGCCTGCGTATGGTCTATGAATGAAAATGTGTATAACTGAAAGCCATTCTAAATAATGATATTACTCAAATACTGCCCAATATATCACTATATGTTTCACTCGTGTATGACAAAGATGTCTCGTTCCTACAGCAAAAAAAAAAAGGAGTGGTTCTATGATAGGGAAAACGTGTCACTAAACCTCTCATGTAGGAGCAGATACTCTGTAATCATATTGTCTATCTCACCAGTGGAGTCCAATTACTTAGCAGATGCTCGACCAACGTCCCCCACTCTTAGGAACGTTGCCACAACCCTCAGTGTTCAAAAGGACCTTGTTGCCTCCAAAGTCACAGGTCCTTTGAAGGTAAATTATAACATGAGACAAAATGTTGAATCCTTGCAAAGAGTGATTTCTCACAAGCCAGTTGAAATTACTTAAAAACAGAGAGAAGATAAAAAACAGACTAAGGCCATTTTAAAGTGAGCATGTTTATTTAGTCTATGTACAATAGCACTTCATCACGCGAACCATCCGCAGAACTGTGTACAACATCCCTCACACAAGAAAACTGAACGGAAAAAATACATCTCATCTGCAGAAAGCCAATGCAGACACTGTTAGTGCAGTTAGAAACACAGGGAGGAGGGAGAAGACCAATTAGAAGCATGTGATAACAGGGTCTGACAAGCACATAGTTACAACAGCAGCAGCAAAACAGCAGTTCAATCTGATCAACAAAAAAAACATGTATTTTAATAAACGTATCATCTCCTCTTGAAGTTGTTTACGTTATATTACCAGACAGCAGCATATGTACTGCAGTAGTAACTTTTCTTTTGATGAGCAAACAAAAACAACGGGTTTAAAACGAGGTCGGAGCACAGACCAAGGAGTCTGAGCTGGCATCTATGAACTCCTTTTCTATAGCGTGAACAAAAAACTATCAACGGATTATCAACTTTTTATTTAAGCATTTTTGTTTCTTCTTTGTCGTTTTTTTATGTTTCGTTCTCCTCTGTGCTTGTGTCCCAATAACTCAATGGACACCACGATTAGATAGTTTCTATCGACCCGACAGTCAACTTTTATGTTAACGGGAACATTCTCGCAAAAAAATGTTTGAGCCCTCCCAATGAACTTCTCCATGCGTGTTCATCAAAGATCAAAAGCGTGGCCTACTTGTTAACCTACACTGGGGCTATTTCCATAACAAATCTTTTACTGGCTATCGTCTCCATATGCTACAAAAATATTGCACAGAAAATCTAAGTATATACAACAATATAACGGATATTTAACTGAAACAGATAACTCGGCGCATCCATATATATTGCACAGAAAATTTAAGAGATATGCCTTTTCCCTCTGTCTTCCATAGGTATGCCTTTGTTTTAATGCTGCTGATCTAAACCAAATGAACAACGCCAATTCTCACACTATCGTGTTAGTTTAAGATGTTGTTTCCTTAAAGATGACAAGCAGTCATAATGGGCCAAATCACTTGATTTCTGTAAGGGTTGAGAAGGTGGCTTGTAACTGTACATACATAGAAAAAGCGCTTTGATTCATACCTAAGATATCTGCTTTCAAAAGGCAAAAGAACAATCACATATTCTCAGCTTAAAGTATCAATAAACGTTAAACACATATGAGCCTTCAATGCAGTAAAGTAATTAACAATAGTAAAACAAAAATGAAAGTGGAAAGTAAGAAAAATAAGGTTACACAATGAGACACATAATGAAACATATTTGGCCTTCACAAACATAAACGGAACCAAAAAAGTAAAGTAACCACCCTGAAACCTGCGCTAATATTGCCCATTTCACTTCATTAACACATCTTGCCTTGCAGTTTCATTAGATTGACATTTTTTAAAGGGGACATCTTAGTTATAAAACATACTACAATAAAAAGTGCTTAAAACAAAAAGATATGACCTTGTATAATCTCAAATGTGTCACACTCAACCCAACATATTTTCCTAAAATTGCTAGTAGTCTTCTAAATATGTCTTTACTCCCATTCCAGATTCCTGTCGTTACATTAATTACTAATGGGCATCTTCCTCACTTACTCAATAATCTATCATTATTTATTCCATTCTCCAAAGGCCATTAGATTTTTTAAAAATAAAAATCATTTGATTTCTGATAGATGAACATACCGATAAACTTGCATTTCTCAGGTAACAAAAAAGATGCAGCTTTAAAAACAAAAAGTTGACCGCAAGCCAATGTAACAGTTATACGATTATTATTATTATTTTTTTTATATAATGGAGAACATTTTCCATTTCTTAAACATTAGGAAACTAGGTTCTTCAAGGTGCATTGCATGAAAATCTGACAGCGACAAAGCTGTGATCTATTTTATCAGTATCATCTAAGCACTTGCTGATTGATCTAAATGTTGCATATTTACACTGCCATCTTCTTTCCCAGTTTCCCTTTAAAATATGGAACACAAGACATGAAATATCCTCCACTGGGACTTTGCAGTTTTCTCTTTATTTCACCACCTTACAAATTCTTCTGATTAAATTCTCCATACAGGACTTAACTGTCCATAATTGTCCACAATTCAAAAGGTCATGTTTTTCTTAATGTAAAAACAAGAACATGCTTTTCTTGACATGTTGGTTCAAAATGTAAAGCAGTACGCAATGGACGCCAATAAAAAAAACAGCCAATCAAAAAACTGGACCCCTTAAAATGGTCCTCCAAAGACCTCAACCAAACGTACTTAGCAGTGAGTCTCCAGCATTCCCACGTTTTCCTCCTAGCTGTGATTTCAGTGAAGGGCTTCGACGCAGATCTGCTCCTCTGAGATGTCATCCAGGAGCTGCACCTCCACAGGGCTGCATTGATCACTGTCATAAACATCTGCGCCCATCAACGCCTCCTCCAGGGCCGCCACTCCTTTGCCCTTGCCGTAGCCACCGTGCTGCTGCTGCAGCTGTTGCTGCTGCTCTGAAGGCGAGGTGCTCTCAACTGACTCCAGGTCCTCGATGCCGGCCCGATAGTGGATCATGAGCAGGGTGAGCGCCTGGAGTCTCTCTCCAGACTTGGCCAAGGCGGCCGAGACCAGAGCCTTGCGGCGGGGGTCCCCGGCCTCCCTCTCCTCCTGCATCATGGAGTTGTTGTGCTCCAGCTCCTGGTCAATCTCCTGCTGCAGCTTGTCAAGCATCAGCTCCAGCTTCTGCGAGCGCTCGTCTGTGGGCAGCCCCCGGTAAAGGTCGCGGCCAATCTCCTTCACCGCAATGAACACGCTGTCGTCCAGACCACCTTCTCGACGGACCAGCTTGGTGCTCCCGCCGCCCCCGCCCGAGGGCTGCTTGGACGGACTGCAGCCGCCCGCGTATGTCTCCGTGTCGCTGCTCTCATTGTCAGAGGTGTTAGGGGTGTGCCTGGGCGACGGCTCCACGGTCCCGCCGGGCACCGCATCTGCCGTCTGCTCGGCCAACCTGGTCTTTGGCACCTGCCGCAGGTTGAGCAGACGGGAGCTGGTGTTGATGATGTGTCGGGTCAGGCCCGTAGTGGCCCGATTGATGGTGGACTTGGCCTCTGGGTCGGCGCTCCGCCGGTCATTGGTTGGCACGCAGTAGGGGTTCTCGGCGAGGCACTTGTCCTGGCACTTCTTGTGGCAGACGTAGGAGCAGCTCATGCACTGTGAGGCTGCCTTGGTCCACACTTTCTTCTTGCAGTACTCGCACCAGGTGGGGTTCTGGAACTGCGTGTCCTGGAAGTTGTGGCGGAAGTCGCCCAACTGCATGACCAGCTCGTCGCGTGGCACCGATGGAACCGGCTCCCTCTCCCGCTCTCTCGGCTCCTCGTCCTGGACGCTGGCGCTGCTCTCCCTCTCCCTCTCCACCGCCGGCCATGGCTGCAGATCCGGCTCGCCCTCACTCAGGTAGCAGAAGTTGAGCGTGACGTCTCCATAGCACAGCTTCTCGTTGAAGCCCTTGTGGGAGCTGAGGCTGCGCAGGGCCGTGCGGCTGACGCTGGCCCGAGGCTCGGGGGCTCCCAGCCTGAATGTGCTCTGGTGCTCCCCGGACGACGTGGACAGACACTCCAGGGCTACATGCTCCAGGCGCAGGCTGACATGGCCCAGACACAAGAGGCTGCCCAGCTTGAAGGGGTTCTTGCACCAGAGGGCCACGTTAAGGTACTTGTGGTGGCGCTCCACCTCGAACAAAGCCTGGGATGTGCACCAGTGCGCCGCCTGCTTGCGGAACATGACCTCAGAGGACTCCCAGAGGGAGTGTTCGTCCAGGCTGTCTCGGGTAGTGCAGGAGCCCTCGGAAAGCTTGTCTTTGGCCTGGTCTGGTCTGCTGCAGGCCACCGGCGGTTCCTCGCACGGCTCCATCTGCTTGGCTGTCGCCCTCGGCTCGGCAGTCTTCACTGGAGTCTTCTCGCCGCCGGCTTTATCTCCGGTGCCCGCGAAGTGCGCTGTCTTTTCTGGCGTTTTCTCTGTGGCCACAGCAGCAGCAGCAGACGCAGAGGAGGTGGCGGTAGTGGTGGTGGTGATGGCAGTCAAAGCCATGGTAGAAGTAGCAGCAGATGTGGTAGTAGTAGTAGCAGTAGTGGTATCACTTACTTCCAGCAGACTTTGGGTCTCCGAGGAGGCTGACGTTAGCTTGATTTGAGGTCTGGGGGGCACAGGAGGACGGGACGGAGGGGGAGGGGGCGGGACACTGGGACGTTGTGGACCCTCCCCGGTCTCGCTGCTGCCCCTTTGGGGCAAAGGCTTAGGTGTGTCTTTGGGCTGGGGCTTAAGCGGAGACTGGAGGCCTGCCAGGGTGAGCTTGCGGCCGAGGATAGGCGATATGGTCCCGAGGGGTTTGGAGGCCAGGTTGGCCATAGTCCTTTTGGGGCTTTGGTTTACGGTCAGCAGGAAGTCCTCCTTACCCTCCACAGTGCTACTGCTGGAGCTGGTCCATGGGCTGGATTTGGAGTCAACAAGCAGCTCTTCAAACTCAGAGTCCATGTCTTTGCTGTCGGCAGAAACGTCAGCGAGGGCGGTGATAGGGGCAGTGTCCTCTTCGAATCCCCCTGGTGGTGGGGGGATGTAGCCAGGTTCCTCGAGCTGGACCAACCCCTCGTGAAGATGTCCAAGGCCCCCCGTGGTGGATGCGTGGTGACGCACGGGTCTCTCGTAAAAGACCAGGACCCTGTCTCCTGCCTGCTTCAGCAGCTTGGGCACTTGAACGGATGAAGTCACTTTGACACCTGCCAAGGAAAAGAAGAACGGACCCCAAAGAATCAGACCGCAGACTTCAACTCAACGAGTGAAAATCAACACACATTTCTAAACAACGTAATTTATGTGCCAAACAGGTACGTTTTAATGTTAATTATTTTGCAAATGTGGAAATGAAAGTCCAAGAAGTGTCAAGAATGGTCAGATGTGTCTCACCTCCGATAGCAATGAGGCGGTCCCCCTTCTGCAGGTCCGCCAGGGCCGCTGGGGAGTTAGGGGTGACGGTCTCGATGCTCACGTGTACGGCATCCCCCTCGCTGGCGGGGACGTGGCGGAAAGTCATGCCCACACTGCCAGATGGGCCCTTGATCACTTCCGTCTGAAATCAAAATAAAATACATCTATAAAGATTGTCTGGAAATAGACAAAAGATAGATTGATAACTGTAAATATATTGAGAATGAAGTTTAAAGACTCTGAAATCCTCATCATCTTGCAAATTTCATCATAATACATTTAGAAATTAATGTAGTATGCAGAAACGTCATGCATTGTTGATAAGAGAGGAACCAAATGATCACTTCAAATCACTACAACATTCGAAATTACTGTATTAAAGTACTATATATAAACACATATAGTCTTAAGGAACCAAATCTATACTGTACACAGAATGTTTACACCATATTCGACAAAACTGTTAAAGCTGCTAATTCAAGAATTGAACTCTCATGGTACTGAGGCAAGCATTTTGAGGCCTGGACTGATGGTCTGCCTCCAAACTCTGTGACAGCCAAACAATGCATGCTACACTTAATTCTAAAGGGAAGGGGGGGATGTCTGCAATTACAGCCAATCTGTAATTCTCCCACCCCTGGAGTTTACCAGCTGCCTCAATCACTGTCAGGACATACTGGGCCTAAGTCACGTATCCCACGATGCACCTGGTGTGACATCGCCATGACCTGCCCCATGTCAACTCATCTCTAACAGTGCAGCAGCAACAAGGGCGTGAGTCCTCCATACTGATTTCTCATTAGGGGCCACAAACCAGTACAATTAAGTCGCTTTGCTAGGGACCCTGACGGCTCATGTCAGGTAGGTTTTAGAAGAAAAATCGTGAAATGTGCTGAGAGCTTGATGAGAATGGAGTCACAAGGAGGGGGCGGGGGGGGGGGGGGGGGGGGGGGGGTGGTGTGGGTGTAAAAAAAAAAAAAAAA
>JAVQJS010024440.1:0-20864 GCA_036024795.1 Galaxias rostratus | reverse complement strand
CACCAAGAGAACGGAACTCACATGAGCATGGCACAGCAGACCAGAATCAGGAAGTGGAAGCGGTCCTGGTCAGAGAACAGGGTGTCCCAGATGCGGATGACATCTGGAAGGAGAAATTCCTGGGAAAGTAGCAAGGTCAGCCAGCGGAAGGTGAAGTACTGCGGTTTAATGTTCTGCTCTTGCTGTTGGGGAAGCAAAAAGGAAAGACACACAGAGATGCCAAGATGTAATGTAATGTAATGGTTATTGATATGTATTCATTACAAGCTAATAAATAGGCAACACAAAAGCAGTTTGTGAACTACCGGACTTTGTTGCTGGTAAAAGAAAAAAACTCTTGAAAAACTATTGATTTTCTTATTTTGTCAAAAGCTTCACTGGAAGTTAAGGATGTAAAAGTGCACCTATCATAGTTTAGCTCACCAGTTTGAGGTAAAGCTCCATATCTTTGTCCTTGAGCATCGAGTAGACACTCTCCATCTTAAACGTGATGCCACACTGTGAATCGTCCAGGCTCTTGATGAACATGTCTCTGTTCTCTGACATCAGGTTGGTGAAGCAGAAGAAAGTATCTGCCTCGGCATGTTCTGGGGGGACAAAGAAGGACAGGGTCAAACAAAACGACAGCCTAGATTCAAACAATGAGACCATCCATCTTTCCCAACGGTTAGTGATAACCTACGACCCAGCCAAAAGGTCATCATGAAGCAGAACTGATCGAGAGTTGCATGCCATTTCTTAGGGCATTCAAATCAAAAAGGGAAGATCAGGAACCCAGATGTACATTTATAGAAACAGCCTGAACATCCCCAAATCCCCTGCCCCAGTGTGCTTCAAACTCTTCAGCACCTTGCCAAGGATTGTTGGGGTCTGTGGCAAAAGTGTAGTAGATGGGGCCGACAATCTCATTCATGCCCTGCACATAGGCGATCCCGGGGTTGAGCTTGGCGTAGATGAAGAGGATGCGCTCCACCACTTCCCAGTGAGCCTCTGTACCATTGGGGAGCACCTCGTATTCATTAGAAGGGTACAAGTTAAAAGCTTTACCAGGGGAGCCGACCTAGAGAGAGGAGGGTAAAGACAGACCCCAAAAAAAAAAAGTTAAACATAACTGGAAAAATTTGATTTTGTTTTTAAACAATCCTGTTGATGAGGGACACAACGAAACAGTAATTAACCTACGGGGGAGTGGGGGGGGGGGGGGGGGTTAGTTGTAGCACTGCTGTAGTTATGTATCAAACTCAGGCCACGCTCACTACACTCTCGACCTCAGGCTCACTCACCCCCTCCTGGGCATCCCCAGTGCAGCACTTGCCAAGAGGGGTCACAATGAAGTGAACACAACAAGAAAGTAGTCAGAAACGCATCACCCACTAACTTTGAACCTCCCTGGGTGTGAGAAATTTAAGAACAATGTTTTAAGTTGTTCCCTGTGATAATAAAAAACAATAACAATCAAGCTGTTAAAATACCAGCGGCGTCAAAGCACAGCTTCCACACACTCACATTAGTGACTCCGCTGCGGTTCCGGTCAACGGTCTGGGCTTTGAGTGTGGTCTGTTCCACACGCCGCCTGAGGGTCTCATACTCATTCTGGGGGTCCAGGATGAGCTGACAAGGGTATTCTGTAGGTCGCTGAAAGAAGGCCATATCTGGATACAAGCGCCTAAGAGCAACAACAACCAAACAACAGGGGTATTGAGATTTGAATCATATGATATCAGCTGCATGCTTCCTGCCATTTCTACCACTGCTTGCAAGTTGAAATATGTAATAAGGACTGGCTGTGGAAAGTTTTTAATGAAGCTACAGTTGTTAAATTGGAGGAGACATGGGTAGTCATGTTCTGACCTGATGCAACGAGACAACAAAAGATGTATAAAAAGATCCCTACCGCACATCTTTATCTATCTGCAGGAGAACTTCGTTGTCTTTGAAGTAGTTGTTCCACCTGCTGTCTGGATTTGGATTGAGTGGCTGAAAACAGGGCAGAGTTGGATGGTCGTGAAGGGGCGGAAGGCAGCAGGAAATAGAGCCAAATATGTACAAAACTCAAATATAACAAATAATTTGTGTTTTCCTCAATCGATTTATGTATCTAATGAAAGGTAACAGATTGAATGGGGGAGTGTGTCAATCAGTAAAGAAATGTAACCACTTACTTCTAGAAGTCACAGAGAATCTTTGTCAAACACTAACGTGTTTTATGTGATTTACCCAACATAAAATTTCAATAATTAACATCAACACAATTACACCACGACAACAATGGGAACGTTAAACTCTTATGTGTTAACCATCTTAACGACAGCCCTCTGGACCCTAGAATCCATAACTTTGTGTAGATTAGTGACTCACATGATCTTCCATAGTGACATCTTCTCTGGAAAGGCCTAGGTTGGCTTTGGCAATGCCAGGCTGAATAATCATCTCTCTAAGGAATTCAGAATACACCTCCCTAGGGTTAATAAAAGGAGGGAGTGGGGGGGGGGGGGGTTAGAGGAAAAGGAGAAGCAGAGAACAGGCTAACTTAACCATTGCATTACTCCTACTAAAACAAATCTGTTATATCAACGATAAAACAGAACTTGAATGGTTCTTTACACTGCACTGACAACATTACAAA
Organism: Galaxias rostratus; assembly: GCA_036024795.1. Taxonomy (NCBI): domain Eukaryota; kingdom Metazoa; phylum Chordata; class Actinopteri; order Galaxiiformes; family Galaxiidae; genus Galaxias; species Galaxias rostratus. Next base: position 18,238 of record JAVQJS010024440.1, on the reverse strand, counting down.
TCACGCAGGTTTCGTTTGGGTGAAAACGCCAAACATTCAAATTGTACCGCTGCTATTCTGTCATTCATGTCATTTTTACCTTTGCTTTTTGAGACAAGAGTCCCATATCGTCTGATCAAGAGGCAGGTAGTTCAGTAGGATCTGAAAAATAGTTTGCACATATAAACCTATCTTATGCTTAGACTTAACTTAACATTTGAGTCTTATTGGGATTTTTGGCCAACACAACTTTATGGAAATAATAAATGTATAGGGCTATTGTTTAGAAAATGCAGATTTCAAGTGTCTATAATACTTACTTTCCAGCAAAGAGCACGGATACCTCCTTCAAAAGGAATTCCTGAGATTAAATGGATAAAGTAGGTATTTATGAATAAAACATTAAGAAAACGCTGAGGAGTGCCACCACAAAGAAAATGATCAATGTTGAAGAAATCAAGCATTCAATTAAAAATTTCACTTGTCAAAAGATGCAATGCATTTAAATATATATGCATGTGGATTCTGTGGAGAAATGGCAAAGCTACAGAAGTCTATGGGACCTCATAAAGTAAAAAGCTCTAACCCAGACAATAACTTATATGTACTAACATCTACTACATTCTGAATACAAAATACTGGCCAGAGAGTTATTATTTTATACTGGAGTAACAATGTTTCATGAAGCAGTTCAGAAATAGTCATTTAACTAGAAGCTTACTAAGCAAGTAGTGACTAAAAGTGCAGTGCAAGACTAAATGTAATATCACATTAACCTACAACTAGGGGTGTAACGATTAACCGGTTTTGAGCTATTTTGCAACAAAAGCAACAACAATTATCAAGCATTTCATTTAATATGGTTTAATGATGGTGTCATTCCTACGGTGTGGCGAGTTTTGCATTTGTATATTGGAAAAAACAATTGCGATAGGTATGGAAATAAACTGTACAATCTCAGCTAGCCCTGCAACTGCAAATACTATCCAAATGCATGAGTAATTAATGTTTTCCTTTTTGTTATTTGTTTATTGGTATTTTGTTGTCTGGAGACTTGCTGGATGTGTGCTATTTGAAACGATAATAATCATATGTCTTCTACCCAGATCTATTAGATAACGTGCCTGCACCACAGATTATTTATAATTCATTATTTTGACAGCACTTACCACTAAAGCAAAGTTCCCGTAGGCCCTTCAAGTTTATATTTTCTTCACTCAAGGCTGCTTTGAATTCCTGGATCCTGCATTAACAAACAGAGACCCAACAAGTCAACAGAAGATCCAAACCACCTTTTCTTGAGAATGCCAAATTCTTTGTTATGAACCAAACTCTAGGCCTTGAGTGAGCACAAAATTTACAGAATCAACACCAAGCATGCAATTATTGAGGTGCTGTCCCTACATTGTACACTGTGCCTAGCACAGAAAATATTAATTATTATTTGACATCCTCCTGTGAAAGCAGATCATTTCTTGCAATGTTGACACCTAAACAGTATATTTTACAAGTGCTGTTAAAAAGATTGACATTACATTTGTCTCACTATAGTCGGAAGATGCCGTTTCAATAGCTAGCCACTGTATTGTACTGTATTTTAGCAAATGTATTTTATGTCAAATTATTCGATACCAGGTTTCTTTAAAGATAAAGTATTATGCTCCATTTACATGATGGAAAGAACTTTGATCATTATCTTTAAAACAGGAAAGTGCATTGCTGGACTTTTAACAGTTAAAGCTTAACCGACATGTCTTTATAGCACTCTGTCAGTCTTGGAACAAGTCGAGGAGCATTTTAGAGTTGTAAAATATGACAACCAGAATTGTGTGCTGAATACCCCCAACTCAATTCTAATCAAATGGCAAGTAAAGAGCTAGGCATTAAATACAATAAACTGTCAAAATTTTCATAAAAGGTCTGATTCATTTATCAATGAACTGTGAGAATGCATGCACATGAAGCAAACACATTTCCTCGTTATAAAATAGGTAACAGAAAGTGGAGGGTATATTCACATGCATAATTTGATAACTGGATAATCCAGCCCTAGACAAGTTCCATACTAACTGAATTTAAGGAACTAAGGTCTGCACTGTCAGTCTTGAGTGCGAGTTTGGCTACTGCATTCTTACTCAATCACTATCGTTCAAAAAAATCATGTGACTCCACGATCTTGACAAACGTATACAGCCAAGCGAAAACTGTTATTTGGCCAGTTATTCGGTTCGTAGAAAGCAAATAATGCAGTAAAACCATGAGTGGCTAAATGTTTGCATATGACAATGTTATTCTATGCTGCACTGCTGTCTTCTGATTTCAAATTTAAGACACACAACGCTAATGCAATTCAATAGAGCTAACGTTAGCCAATGAGAATTGGATTGAGTAGTTTCTAAAATAAGCATTTTACTAGTTTAAAAAGTAAAGCACTGTGGACTTGGCCAGAATTAATATGTCAGATAAAATGTAAAGATGTTTTGGTCAATACAGACCCAGCAAACCTAATATTAATATCGCGTTCTGCAATTCAGTTGTCTGCAGCCAGGCGGCGGCTAAACGCGTTAGCTTTCTTGAATCCTAGTTTAGCATTTCTCCCCCCAAAAAGTTAACAGCCGGTTATGTGCATTGTCACTTGTACTAATTAGTAAACGTGGCATTTCATTATAAAAAAACGACGAAGTACGCCAATGTCAGTATTTAAAGACTCGTCTCACCGGTTTCGGTACAAGCTCGACATGTTGATATTGGAGCAAAGATGAGCTCCCTCGATAGAAAAAATATGTGAGCTACAATAAAAATAGTCCGATGGGAAAACCCTCATTAAAAGTTTTATATTTTATAAGGGTTCTGACCACCTCACTCAGTATCTGTGCGGTCTGGCTCTACATACCCAGAATATCTGGTATTCATATTTTAATGGCATTACAATAATAACGACAAGGCCAAATACTCGTAGGTCGGTAGAATATTGGTTCCTAAATTCCCTTTATGCTTCACAGAGACTGTCAATCTCCCAAATCATTTGATTAATTATATTCGACATCATTGTGGGTATATGCCCGCTCTAGTTACACGTGATTTGTAGCTTTGTTTAAGTATTTTATAGAGATTAACCTTTTTCAAAAAAGAAGCTTGATAAAGCCTTCGTGGTTTCATCGTGAGAAAGAGTCCATACAGCAATTATAAATCACATACAAATATTTATTCATATTATTATCCACATAGCAATGTTATATCACGGATTTATTTACAATCAATGACTTTGAACATTCGTGGATGAAACAATTATAATAATAATCCCAAAGTTACGACCCAATTGGTTGTAGCACTTTATTTGAACCGGAAGTGCAGGCTGTTTGTTGACATCAAGCGAAAACGAAAACCAGGGCGAACGTTTATAGCTAAATAAATACAAATAAATTACATCAGGCAAAACATCTGACCGTGGTGAAGGCTAAGGTACAATAGTGGGTGATAAACTATTTGTTCAAGAAATGTTGACAATTCCGGCACTGTGCAGTTTAAAGCATTGTTCGCTCGTAATAGCGTAGTAGCTAGCCAGCGAGTTAGCCTAACCTTAATCACTGGTTACCTGCCTGGCTAACATAACATCAGCTAACGCTGCATTTGCCAGCTCACTAAAACCGGACTTTGGCCTAGCTTAGTTCATAATTCGCCAAACTTTTGCAGTTATAACCTAGCTATGAAAGCTACATGAAAACTTGCTAGAAGCTGACATAGTTTTGCCAAACTTGTGTTAGCTTCACGGATTAATCAGCTAACGGTAGATTTCAAAGAGTAAGTTAGCTAAGCTTGGGTTACTATACTATTATGTAGCATGACAACCTGCCCATCTTATGTTTTCGATGTTGCTAGCGAGCGATGTAAAACTTATAGCAACTGTCGGTAGTCGTAAAGTATAGTAGGAAGTTCCAGGTGTAAATTGACATTTAACATTGAGCAGTGCGGTAGTATTGTACATTGAAACGATTATTAGTGGAAACATCAACATGACATTCTCAGCCCCAGTAAGAATAGGTCAGTTGAATCATCGAATGAAAAGGCAAAGTTACGGTAGAAAGACAACTTCCAACATTTCTAAATCAAACATTTTGTTTCACAAGGAAATCCAGGAATAGAGTTGAAGACAAAGTTCTTGTCATAAAATACATATGTGAATAAGTCCAAAACCTTGCCATGACTAAAACATATGATCAGTTTATCAATTAAATCCTTGCCCGCATTATTTATTTCCCTTGTTATTTCAGTTGGTAATGTGTGGTTTAAAACCTTTCTTTAGGACTTAAAGCAGTTTGTTGAATTTTCTTCGAAGTGTTAGAATGACTAATAATCTGCTAAAGTAATTGTACATTTGGTTCCATTTGCAGCTTCTTTGGCTGAGGAGGTACGGATTGTCGTAGCCCAGATAGCCCCTTCTGGATCCTGATGACCCACCTTTGAGTCTAGTGTCCCATCGCCTTAGGCCGACTGCTCTGCCCTGTTTGTGCCCAGAGCCAGACAAGGTCAAGCTAATCATGGCAACCAAAGCAGGGGACAACCCTGACAGCCTCATGGCTCTGTCTACGGCCTTTTGCTTGAGGAACCTACGAAGGACCATGTGCTACCAAGGGGACAGCAACAAGCTCTGCTTGCGATCAGATGTCTTCCTACCAAGCGAGATCTGTGACAAGCTGGTCAACACGTAAGTACCAGAATGAAAAGCATTTTAGTTACTCATAGCTAAACTATTTCTTAACCACCTTCGGAAGCAGGCATTTGGCATTAAACCACAATTAGGAGTCCTTTAAGTAAGGACATTATCAGGACTATTATGTCATTATGATCTTGTGTACTGGCTATTCATATTTTGCTTTCTATAAATCACCGTAATATAATTGTCATATTCATCTGTGCCAATTTAGTCTAACAACATTAACAGTGTAGTGGGAAGCATTGTGACAGCAAAGTGCTTTCTGTGTTTTTTAGGTATATGGAGTTGGTCCACACAGACAGTAACTTCGAACCACAGGATGGTTTCTTCCAGCTCTTCTCTGACCCTCGAAGCACTAGACTGACCAGGGTACAGCTAAGGGAAGATTTCATACAAGACCAGGATCTGGAAGCCATTGGAAAACAGGTATATTCTATTGTGTTTAAGTAGATGCAAAATGTAAACAGTTGGCTTAAGCATTTTTCTTCATCAAAATGTTTCCTTTCTTTTGTCTTATATGCAACAAATGTTAGAGCAATCTAATCTTCTTTTTACAAGGATCTGATCGAGCTCCACCTCACCTACTGCAACAGACTAACGGCACATAGCTTAAAAACCCTCAGCTGCTTCCGTCAGACCCTGGTATCGCTCTGCCTCTTTGGTTGCAATGGCGTCTTTTACAAAAAAGGGCCCCCACTTGCCCGCCCTGAAGATGACGAGGATGATGAGGACGAGAGCCCGGCTTCAAGGCAGGCATTGGATAAAAGCTTCAGCTTCCAGGGCTTCAACCGCCTCAGGCTGCTCAACCTGGGAGGGCTTCCTGGGGAGATGGATGCAGAGACCCTGCTTAAACCCTTGCAATCCCTCACAGCACTAGACCTGTCGGGGGTGCCACTGTCAAAAACGGCTTTCCTGACCCAGTGGAAAGAGAGGCTGGCTTCTCTTGTGCTCTACAACGTGGACCTCTCAGAGGAGCTGGTCAATATTGTGGTGGAACTGGGGAACCTCAGGTGAGCTCTACACCGTCCTAAAGCATATGACTACAATCTGAAACAGAGTTAATTACCCATATCCAAAGCATTGTCATTTAGGGGAACTATTACTAATGTAGATCAAATTTCAGTTGTTTAAAAAAAAAAATGGGTGTGAAAAAAAAGGAAAAATGTGGATCAGAAATGTCATGCATTGGGTTCCTTAGGCATCTGGACATCTCTAGGGAGAGCCGGCGAGCGGCCAAGTTTAAGATGACTCGCAAGATCCTCACAGCTATTGTGCAGAGTCTGGTCAACCTGGTCTCTCTGGACATTTCGGGCCACATCATGCTTGACAACTGCACCGTCTCTCAGTTAGAAGAGAGCCATACACACACACAGGGCCGTCAGCCAAGGTGAGAAACCAGCCCAATGCAGACAGACACACACTTTTATAGAAAAGATCAATCATTTAAAATACTTTTCTGCACAAATGAGCATAGTGGAAGAATGAATCCCTTGCGGAGTATTTGTATTTGGTGTCTCTGCTGGGAGTAGTTTCGAGTTTAAAACAACATTGAAGACATTTTATTCGTACATGTTTTCTAGTCTATATAAATTTAGTCACAAAAAACCTTTTTCACAGGGTTTTATGCGTATTTGTTTTCTGTTTTTCAATTAATTAAACAATAATTTTAAACTGTATTTTTTATGGTAATTCAGATTGTATTTGTCTTAGTCTTAAACAACCAAGTTTGCCAAATAAGGCAAAAATAAGAAAAACAGCGGAGGTCAAATACGTATCCACACAAAGCTATCCAGCTTTCTTTTTATCAGGAAGTATTGGACAAGCTCTTTCTCTGGACCTTGCCTGCGTTCTATTCTTGCTGTTGGTGAATGTAATGCAATTAGATATTCAAATACCATTTCTTTTTCAGCACGGAGCCCTCCAAGAGTAGTATATATCCTTTCCAAGAGCTTAAAAGACCCCTTCAATTTCTGGGGCTCTATGATACCACCCTTTGTAATGTGACACACATCCCTGCATATAAGGTAACATTTTGCTTTCACAGTCACACATATTCATGCTTTCACATTGAGAGAAATTAACAGGGAGGAAAATACTTTTTATTTTTAAAGCAGGTGGAATAATTGGTTGGCATGCATAAAAATGCCTTTGAATGCTAATTCCTTTATTTGGATGTGACGCTCCACCAGGTAACGGGCTCAAAGAATGAAGACCAGGTGCTCAACGCCATTGAGGCTTACACAGAGTTTCGTCCCGAGCTGGCCCACCGAGCCATCAACCAGCTGTTTGACATCGCCAGGATACAACACTGCAGTCAGCTGCTGCGAGCTCTGCAGGTGGTGGACCCAACCCTCCTAAAGACTTTTCTCTGACAAATTGAAACCAGTGATTCTTTACATTGTGTTTTTACCCCCCCCCCCCCAAAAAAAACTAAACATGGATAGCTTTTTAATAACAAAAAGGTGGTTGCATTGTGCATTGTTTTCTTTTACGGTTGGTCCCCAGCCTCCTGACTTCTCTCTAATCTCCTCTCTAGCTCGTTATTGCAGCTCTTAAATGCCACAAGTATGACAAGAGCATCCAAGTGACGGGCAGCGCTGCTCTCTTCTACCTGACCAACACAGAGTACCGCAGCGACCAGAGCGTGCGCCTGCGAAGGGAAGTCATCGAAGTGGTGCTCAATGGAATGGAGCAATACCAAGAGGTCACGGTAGGGTCGAGCTTCAAACTTACCGTCATCCAGTACCCCAGTCTAATAACCTTAGTTCTCACTTAAAGGGATGTTCTGAAACATCATATATTTTTTATTACAGACCAGTTATGATTTGTGTAGATTAACTTTAATGCTGTGAGTTCGGTGTGCTGCAAATGGGTTAAGCTATCGTGATATTGACTTGCTAGCATAGTCTTGGAAAAGGCCATCGAATCCAAACCCAAGCGTAGGCAAAAGCATTCATAGCTACGTTATTGATACATGACCGTGCCTAATACAATGGACTTGTATTTCAAAAACAGTGTATGTGTCTGAACTTACTTGATTGTGAGAAAAAAAAGATGAGGTTGGAAAAAAAAATCCTCTGTTTTCTCTAGGGCTGTCAATCATTTTAAAGAATTAAGTCTAACAAATTTCATGATATGTTGATAAATTAAAGTACATTTATCTTGCATTACTATTTGGGAAATCTGGGAAAAACTCCCAAAGAAAGTTATATCAATTTACTTTGATGGTAAGAAAATCCCTTCTATCAAAGAATGCATATGACTTTGTTCTGATCTACTGCTTATTGCAGTTTTCTTTGTGCAATGTATGGGGCAAGGGGAAACGCATTGTAACATTAAATCATGTAACACATTATGTTGACAGCACTGGTTCTTTCCTCTTCTACCTCGCCAACTTCCCCTAATTTCAACTCCTCTCCCACACTGACACAACACGTGCCACAGGTCCAAAGAAACTGCTGTCTGACGCTGTGCAACTTCAGCATCCCTGAGGAGCTGGAGTTCCAATATAGCCGAGTCAACATGCTGCTTCTGAAGATCCTGGAGCCTGCCAGGCAGGACGAGTCCATCCAGCGCATCGCTGTGCACCTGTGCAACGCGTTGGTCTGCCAAGTGGACAACCACCACAAGGAGGCAGTGGGGAAAATGGGCTTTGTCAAGGTAGCTGGAAATAATATTTCTGCAAAGGCTGGTTATGGAATTTTTTGTAGGCTTGATTTACATTTACAATATGTACTGTATGTACCACCCATTTAGTTTTCCTTTTTAAATAGTTTAAAATCAAATCAAATAAAGTCAAATGATGTTGTAAGCATATCAGTGTTTTCAAAGTATAACACCAATCGGACAAACAAACTCTGCGGTACTACAGCTTTGAACCTTGTTGTTTCCCTGTTGTCTTTGTCTATTAGACTATGCTGAATCTGATCCAGAAAAAGTTGCTGGACCGAATGGTGAGGCTCTGCTTCATTGACATGCAGCACAAAGACCCCATCTATTCTCGTCCCTTAAAGGACTTTGTTGTACTCATGTATTATTGTTTTATTTTGTAGTGTGACCAGGTTATGGAGTTTTCTTGGAGTGCCCTGTGGAACATCACGGACGAGACACCTGATAACTGTCAGATGTTCCTCAATTGCCGTGGCATGAGCCTTTTCCTGGAATGTCTGCAGGTTAGAATACACTGACTGAGGCTTGCAGCCCCTCTACGTTCCACAAGTGTTCACCCTTCCAGATATGTCTAATTACGTAACAAAGTCCATGGTTCAACCAAATCAACTCAGCCTTGGAATGTTGTAAAAACATTCAATTAACTATGGTTTGTTGCATTTTCATACTTTCATCTTGTTTTTTGAAGGAATTCCCAGAAAAGCAAGAGCTCCACCGCAACATGCTTGGGCTGCTGGGAAATGTAGCAGAGGTTAGGGCACTGAGGCCGCAGCTCCTCACCCCACAGTTCATCAACGTCTTCAGGTAATATGGAGGGGCAAGGAACGAAGGGGGGGTGGGGGTCATCTTTATAAAATGATCGAAGACAGAATTATTATTTATTTAACATGTGTTGGTCACTTATTTGATATTACTTTACTTATAATTTATTTAAGCAAAAGTTTTTTTTTTACTCTTTAGATCACTGATCTGATTTTCTGTTCTGGCATGTTTTGGTTGCAGCAATCTTCTCGACAGCAAAGCAGATGGGATCGAGGTGTCCTACAACGCGTGCGGCGTTCTCTCCCATATCATGTTTGATGGGCCAGATGCGTGGAACATGGAGGATCCGCTGAGAGACACCATCATGGACAAAATGTTTGAGGCCATGCAGAGCTGGGACATCACCTCCCGCCGCAACATCAACTACAGGTAGAAACGCTACACACCTTCTAAATCACCTTCTGATGATATTACGGTACCATGACACCCTCAAGCTATAACCCCTTGATAACATTTTGCATAGATAGAGTCCCTTTTAGATAGTCTTATTTTGATAGCATTTTTTTCACTAAATCCACTTTCCTTCCTCAGATCATTTGAGCCTATCCTCCGGCTGCTACCCCAGGGCATCTCTCCTGTCAGTCAACATTGGGCCACATGGGCTCTTTACAACCTCGTATCTGTATACCGTGAGTATACTGCTCTAGAACACATCTGTATGGCTCATGTCAATTATTGAAGGGGCCCAATTATGCTCATTTTCAGGTTCTGACCTATATTTAGGAGTTCCACTAGAATAGGTTTACGCATTTCAATGTACAATTCACACCTTTTTTTTATACTTCCTTAATTTGCAGCACCTCTTGTCACCCTCTGTCTGAAATACTCAGTTTTAGCACTTGTCTTTTTAACCCCCACCCCAGCCCCCACTCTTTGGACATAGTACATCTACCCAGCCTACACTGTGACTTGCTCTGGTTGAGTGTTTGCCAAACGTTATTGAAATGTGTGACTTAGTGGCATAGATAAGTTACGGAAGAAAACACTGGACTGGAAGCAAGGCGTTTAATTCAGACAGTTCATTAACAGTGTTTTCTGTGAGAGAGTAGCTCTCTTTGGCGTGGCCTATAGGTTGTGTCACTTTTCAGACCTTTTACATGCACAAAAAGATATTGAACATATGTGAGGGAAAAACTCAAAAAGCAGAATAGGTCCCCTTTAAAATAGTGTAAATGTATTGAATAATAGTACAGGAAAAGTTAATATTTTTAGTTTTTTAATGTTACAAAGCTAGAACCTTTTTATGTATTATTAGTGCTCTCCCTTAGATGTTTTCACTTCTACATTCCTTCCATTAGCAAGCAAATATTGTCCCTTGCTCATAAAGGAGGGAGGCATCAGCCTCTTGGAGAAGGTTTTGGAATTGGAGACCTCACAGGAACAAACCAAGATCATGGCAAGGTACAACCAAAATGTCTAACCCAAGGGTTTGCACATACAGTGCATCCGGAAAGTATTTACAGCGCTTAATTTTTTTCCACATAAGTAAATAATTTTTTTCCCTAAATATTTTACAAACAATTCACCATAATGACAGCATGAAAATCTATTTTTTAAATGTTTTTAAAATGTAATATAAATAATTAACTAAGAAATCACAAGTAAGCTTTGCGTTGATCCCTGAGATGTTTCTGCAGCTTAATTGGAAACCATCTGTGGTAAATTCAGTTGATTGTACATGATTTATAAAGCCACGCATCTGTCTATGTATGGTCCCACAGTTGACAGTGCATGTAAGAGCACCAATTAAGCATGAAGTCAAAGAGACAGAATTGTATCATGTGGGAAGCGGTGCAGAAAATGGTCCCAATAAGCACAGTGCCCCAAAGGTTCTAATCAGCACAGTGGCTTCCATCATCCGTAAATGTAAGAAGTTTGGAACCAGCAGGACTCCTCCTAGAGCTGGCCAGCGGTAGAAAATGAGTGATTGGGTGAGAAGGGCCTTGGTCAGGCAGGTGACCAAGAACCCGATGGTCACTCTGTCAGCTCCAGTGTTCCTCTAGGGAGAGGAGAACCTTTCAGAAGGACAACCAACCCTGCGGCACTCCACCAATCAGGCCTGTATGGTGGAGTGGCGGCACGGAAGCCACTCCTTAGTAAAAGAAACATGGTAGCTCATCTGGAGATTTGCCTAAATGTCCCTGAAGGGCCATAAGAAACAAAATTATCTGATCTGATGAGACACAGATTGAACCCTTTGTCTTGAATGCCAGGCGTCATGTTTGTAGGAAACCAGGCACTGCTCATCACCAGGCTGCAGTGATGCATGGTGCAAGCTTTTTTCACTTTGTCCTTATGGTGTGTTGTGTGTAGAATTCTGTGGGGATTTTTTTAAAATAAGGCCATAACATAACAACATGTGGTAAAAGTGAAGCGCTGTAAATATTTGGATGCACTGTATAGTGGTCTAAAACATACTCAATCCAATTTATACTGCTGTGATGTTACACATAAGATTTTGGAGAATTTGAACTGGAGCTAGACATGTTCACTTGAATAGAGCAAAATGGTCTTCGCAACACCCTATAGTCTTTGTATTGATTTAAAGGAACAATGTCTTCTTTTTCTGCTCACAGGAAGGTAATGGAGCAATGTGAGAATTTTAAAGAGGACCCTATGGAAGTTAATCAAGGGCAAGAGGTGAACCACGGACAAAGAGGTTGATGTGACAGAGGTCAACGTTGCTCTATGAACTAAAAGCAAGCCGTCATCATATCCTCTTTACTATTCTTAACAAAAGGATCAGTTGTTTGCATTGATTTACTGTAGGGCAGAACAACCGTGGTTTTTTACCATCTTTTATGGGCTGTCTAGGCAGAACCTTGTTATTGGGCGCTATAGGGAGTTAACATATGGTGCATGGAGTGGGTGTGAGTGTGGGTCTGAACTGTTTTTGATGAACATATTATGCGTTATTTGTACAATGGATTTCTTATTCTTTGTTGGTCTTTGTAAATCTGTCCATAAGGGGTGGGGGGGGTGGGGCGGGTGTGTGTGTGTGTGCGCGTGTGTGCGTGCGCGTGTGAGTGTACGTGCGTGCGCGCGCATTAATGAGCTTTGTGAAAGTTTATCGCAATGAACAAAACACTGGGGAGATACCTGCCTCTCACCGAAAGGAAACAAAAAGATGCTTTAATGCCTGTTTTTTTTTCTCAAGCTTGTCTAGGAAGATATACCGTATAAGCTTAGTTTCCACCGGCACCATCTGTGAGATTAGTCACTTCATTGTGCTCTTCTTCTGAATCTTTTACTTGCTTGTGCCTACGCTTGAGAGGATTTTGAGCTACGCTATCAGCCATGTCATCACAAGCACCAAACTGTGGACTGTGGTAATTGCACAGTGAGGTTGAATTGTCTGTGGAATCCACCTTGGATGCTGCACTTGAGGGGAGGCATGGATGGTCACCTCGCCAAGGTAGAAGTCTTTCCAGACTCTGTGGTACAGGGATGGACATTTGTATTCTTTATGTACATATTTGACCTTTTGTTTTATCTTCTTTCTGTATGTTTTTACTGTATAATTATAAACACTCCAGTTATTTCTCTGTATATTTACAGTGCGTTCCTGATTATTCACTCAATTTAGCTAGTTAACTCCTAGGACTATGTTTTTGAAATCTGTAGAAGATTGATTATACAGGTTTTTCACATTATCAAAAAAAGTAGCTGAATTCAATTCACTTTTAAATGTTTTAGTGTTCAAGGCATATGCTGTTGATATGAGAAGTAATAGTAATGCTAACGATTCACTAACAAAAGTGGCTCAAAACCAACAAACAGAACCACCACATTTTATTTGTATTTATATTATATGTCATCGTCATTTAGTGATAACCATCTTGTCGATTGCCTCAAAACAAATATTGTACTTTGAAAGATTAGGGGAGTTGTTATATTGATAGATTCAAAATTCCTGATGCTGAATTACAATTGTTAAGCTCACTTCCTACATTGCCTTATACAGTTGTCTCTGTAATTATCAGAATAATTTAATTTTGCAATATTAGCAGAAGGAGTTGTGTGTCTATTGTGTCTAAATGTGGGAAATGTGTTTTATAATAACATTAATTTTCTCTCACGTTTCATATTTACATAGTTTGTGTTCATTGTCTTCACTGTATAATTTGTCATCACCAAAACCATTATGTTTTTGTATTATACGCGTAAGTGGAGTTGGTACAACTTATTTCTTCAACAAATATTTCCACACGGGAGAACATAAGGTGACCGGTCTGTCGCATAGGTAAAGTACCATCAGAGAGCTAGGTCTGTTATTAACCGATATTGGGTATTGGAGCTGCTAATCACTTTTGAAATCCTTATAGTACAATATTATTACATGGGTCTGACAGTGGTCAAATAAGTGTAATCAATGTTCATGACAGACATCAGTACATCGGCAGTTCGTTCATTTTTAAAATGCAGGTAAAGACTCATTCCCACTGGCTGTAATATTTAATTATTGACCAATAAAGTTGGAGTGTTTATATAAGCTCTTATTGTCATTTTTCGTTTTATACACACCCAAACCCAGTTGAAGATGATGTCTAACTTGTAATTATTTCCATGCTGTAGGTTGTAATTTAAATCCATATATTTTTTTTATGTGTCTGGGAATAAACTCCCTTTGGTTTTGAAAAATGAAAGGATGAACTTTAACAGAACAAAATGTGTCGTTTTTAGAACGAAACTTCTACACAACCTGACTTTTTATTTAGGCTGCTAGACTGTGTGCCTTTACCAAATACAGAGTGCAAATGTACGTTGTATAGCCATAATAATAATAATAATAATACATTTAATTTATAAAGTGCTTTTCAAGACACTCAAAGACAATGTACAAAGTTTAAAAGAATAATGAACAAACAGTAAAAACAAGCAAACACATATGAAACATTAAAAGCGGTTCTGAAAATGTATGCTGTATAGTCATGACCTCATTAAAACTTTTGGGCAAAAGTCATCTTAAACTCGAGGGCAGTATTATCCCATATTGAATGTGAACAACACTTGCTTGGGTCTAACTACTGCAACGAATTGAACCGAGACCCAGTTCGTGATATAACATAGGTGCCTTCTTTCCGTTTTCAAGTTGCATGATGGGAGACTTTACGTAAAAGAAAAATGGCCGCCAGTTGGTTTAATGTTTTAAGACAGGTTATTAAAGCTCAAAGCGGCACAACATATTTTAAACATGTTTTTTCACCGCATGTTTTAAATAGATGCGTAAGCACGGCATACGGAACGGGTAACTCTTCGTTCCGAAAGAAATTCCTCTCCAGTCACTTGCACAAGTGTTACTGCCGCAGCCGGGCTGCGATGGGGTACGCTTTGTTGGCTGGAGGTGGTATTGGAATTGGATGTTACCATAGTTTAAAATTATCTACTACTAACATTTTAGCAGAAGAGACAGTCCCTGCTCATGTAAGTTACTTTTTTATTGAATTTATTTGTCCATTTCCCCCCATTTGTGATGACTGTCCACTGGTTTGCGTCCTCTGTTATGTTCAGGACGTAAAATCTATGCATGACTATCGTAAATTCTCTTACCTGAATTATTACAGTTTTTGGCCATTATTAAAACACTTTTTTTTAACATTACCCAGAAATTCAAATATTCAAGCTGCATTCACAAGAACATCAGACTCCTGTCAGAAATCAAACAATTATTTCATACCGTTAAACTGTCAACAATAGAACAAACAGAATTTATTAGTACATGTTACACATGTTACTACGTCAGAAAATTGAGAATACATCGTCCAGGGCATTTAATTAATTGTTTTGTAGTTATTTTTTTTGGGGGGGGGTTTTCATGTTGTATACACATTTTGCAAAAACAAAAATATAATAGCAATTACAACTTGCAGTGCAGTGAATATACTGTAATATATTGTATGTTGTAATATTATAATATTATTATTATTACAATACAATTACAATAACGTAATATAGAATGGTATTTCTGTATATTCAGCTTTTATAATTGATTTTAATTTTATTTGCATAAAAATCAGTAAGTCCAATGAACAAAGTAACCACAGTAAATGAATAGCACATTACAGAGCACTCCAAACTATTTTGCTGCTTCAAAAATCAAAGTCAACGAGAGATAACTGTAATTCTGCCTCAGCTTTGCTTATTTAACTTTTGCCTGAATTTCATCAGAGCTTACTGTGTTTGAATATTTGGATTTGGGTTTAAAGTTTTGAGTAAAAGGGTGAAGATTTCAAAAAATGTGTTTTCGTAAGAACCTTTTTCCGTCTTTTGCAATTGGCTTCATAAAATAATTTTGAAACAAGTTTGAAGGATTTTGAGTTTCTTTGTGTTTAAGCAATGACATATGTGTTGAAGTTGTGTATAACTTTTGACTCTAGAGTTTACCATGTTGCTGTACTAGTGAATCACAGCGTGAATTATGTTTTAGAGAGTGGTAAGAGTTTTGCTAATTGTTTCTAACTACCTAAAGTTGTTTAAGGTTTTGCAAAAAAGGTGGATGATTTGACAGATGGGTTTAGGCAACTGACAATTTGTCTTAGAGAATAGGATATAGTGTTTTAACAATTGTAAAAAACTGTAATAAACAAGTCATATTATGCTCACCAGTTGGTTTAAACTTTTTGTCTTCTTCTATTCATGCAAATTGATCTTGTCACAGACAGAGGGAACAGGTCAGCGGTTCACCTTATACCAGTACAAGACCTGTCCACACTGTATCAAGGTCCGGTCCTTTCTAGACTACTATGGCCTGCCGTACGACACTGTAGAAGTCAATCCAGTTTTGCGAACAGAAATAAACTGGTCCGAGTATCAAGACGTTCCTATTTTAATGGTGGAGGGGAAAGAATCCGTGGTGAGAGCATTACATCCTATCTTAGTCTGTTCTGTATGCTCTGTTTGTTGTTTGTTGATCAATGTTCAATTGTTTTTTATAGCTGTTCCATACTGCTAATATGTTCAATTCAATTACTTGTATCAGCAACTCAATGAATCTTCCGTGATCATCAGTGCTATCAAGACATGCATGATTGACAAGTAAGTTATGTTATTGCAGTAGTTGTTGACAACAATGACAACAGTTATGTTACTGTGGTAGAGGAGTATCATTATTATAAACTGCTTTAAAAAATATCTTACTTTTGTATTGCAGAGGACGATCGCTTTCAGAGGTTGTTCAATACTTTCCAAGACTTCCATCAATCGATTCAATGGGACAAGAAGTTATGGAGTACACCAATAAATACTGGGTGATGCTCAATGAGATTGAGATAACATTGGTGTACCCATCCAAAGATTCCAGGAAGTAAGAGCAGTCTACTGCTACCAATCATGCATGTGTAATAAATGCACCCATGGTTTTGCAATAAGCATTTTCCCATCAATGTAACTATAAATCCCACATTTTTGTTTAAAGCTCATTATATATATAATGTACATTATATAATATATAACTGTTTTAAACGTATGCAAGCTTAAGGAATTCCTATTGAATTAATTTATCTAAGCAATACTCCTACTTTGTGTCCCAGGGAAGAAGTAAGGTGGCGCCAGTGGGCAGATGTCTGGCTTTTGAACCTCATTAAACCCAACATATACAGATCCCCAGCTGAGGCATTGGCATCTTACAAACACATTATTAAGGAAGGCAACTTTGGTCCTGTTGATAACTTATTTGCTGCAGTTTTGGGAGCTTTTTATATGTTCTGGGTCTCCAAATTCCTAAAGATTTGGTGGGTATTTTGCTTATATCTTGGTTACCAAAGATGTCCTATATTATAATTAAATTTTAGACCAAATATCTAAGTTTTAGACATTTGTATGACCTGTTTATGAAAAGACTATCTGCAATACATTTGATCTGTTTTTCAATCTTAATGGTGTTATTGTGTTTCCCTTATAAACCTGTAGGTATAGGCTGCAGGATGATGTGAGAGAAGATCTTTATATTGCTGTCAATGAATGGATAACGGCTGTTGGGAAGAAGAGGAAATTCATGGGGGGAGACAATCCCAACCTGGCTGACCTGGTAAATATTTTCATCTCTTTTTTTAAAACTCACTTAAATATTATAGTTATTGTTAGTTATTAAATTTTCGAGATGGTCCTCTAAACAATGTGCTCCTAGGGGTTGGTTCTAACGAATTACTATAAGAAGATGTTGACACAACGCACAGTATTAGCCATTTCATTTTGTTTGAAAGTTTTACGTATTTTTTTGTACTAAGAAGAAATTATATCGCTCCTTTCCCTAACCAAAAGGCAGTGTATGGTGTTCTTAAATCAATGGAGGGTCTGGAAGCCTTTGACGATTTGATGGACAACACCAAGGTCAAGAAATGGTATCAGGCCACCGAGAGAGAAGTGCAGAAACATGGTGGTCAGAGCTTATGAGAACCATTTCTCCTGCAATGATGTCCTCTTTGTTGCTGGTGTTATAAGAATGTGTCATGTTCTCACCTGTTTTACTATTCAATGCCTTCTTTTCAGTGGATGTGTCTACTTGTAGCCTTTTTGAGTTGCAGACCGTGTGATTAAGGCATGAGCAAGTCCCTGCCTCTGGGGTCTGAATACTTGCCATTATGTCCATATCTTTTTTTGTGTGGAGGGAATGTCTTGTTAGGCTCTGAATAGGAAAATTATTTGGATGCTCAGGGCTCAGCCATTTGTCAGTTATATATTTAATCTACAAAACAGACTGCTGGATGTGGTCATGCAAAACGTGTTTTCTCCCAGCCCCCGTTGTTTTGGTGAAGACAGACATACATGTCCACTTGTGACACCATTTATTTTTGGATTACACGTGCAATGCCAGTGAGTTCCAGATTATTAAAATAGAAAGTTGAAATTGCAGGAGTACAGTATAAACAATTCATCTTTACATTTTAACTGTTAACCAGGATAAGACACCTTCCTGCATGGTTATCTGATGATCCGGGGGGTGGGGGGGGGGGGGGGGGGGGTGGGAAAACTTAACACAGTGTGAGGTACCAAGCTATAAAATTTTAAAAACATTTTTTTAAACCATACAATTTTTTTTAACTTTTTATTTAAAAT
>JAVQJS010024431.1:0-12439 GCA_036024795.1 Galaxias rostratus | reverse complement strand
AAAAAAAATAAAAAATAATAATAAATAAAAAAAAAATAAAAAAATCCCCTTAATAAGATTATAGTATGCAATGTTTAGTAATGGTGGTGTGACTCCAGGTCTAAGAGCTATCGAAGATTAAAGTGTGAGTGTCGAATATCAAACCAACTTAACGTAAGTGTCTAACTATTACGCACGAGTTGAACAAAATGCCTACCTGTTGTTGTTTTGCCCCCGTGAACGAGTAATCGTTCTCAAATTGAGGGTACTGAAACGGATTCCGTGACATTATCAACACCACTGGTCACCTGATGATGGTAATAAATTCGTTGCAGCTCTTTTTATAGGATTCTACTTGCTTAGAATGTCAAGACTCAACAATGGTTACTAGGCAACATATTGTGACTACTCCGTTTTCACTGTTGATATTTCAAATTAAAAGTTTCCTTTCAAAATAGTATCTGTTTTGTGCAAAAATATAAATAATTTTAAGCCCCTTAAACCAGAATTATTTATACAACATGTTTCACAACAGGAGTTTTATAGCCTATAAAAACTTTGCTGTAGACAATAATTAAAAACTACAATTTGTAATGTATTTTTGTGCTCTACTCTAATAGATCGCCTATCAAATAGCTTAGGACTTGCCTAATAATTTTAATTATTTTATTATTAGTCTAAAACAAGAACTACTTTCACTAGAACTTCAATTACTTCATATGTATTTATACATATATTTGAACTTTCTATATAATTCTGGGTTTCGACTAATTGGAAAAAGATCTGGCAAGTAAAACTTTATAGATATCAGAGTAGTGCAAGCAAGGTAGACAGGTAAATATGACCAAAATCGCCGATGTGAAGTTTTCCCTCGATGCAAGCGTAATAATTGCCAAATGGGTAGAAAGTGTTTATAAAGCTACAATTTGTCATTTTGATTACAAAATGTTACCGCCCCCTTGGCTAAAGTTGTTGCTGTTGCGCAGGCAAATGTAGAAAATGATAGTAGAATAACTTCCATCAAGCTTAACACCGGCAGTGGTTTGTAGTAGTCTAGCATCCAACTTGGAAGCAGCATGCACCGAGTCATCAGTTTGAGTTACTTTCTGTGGTTATCGTTTAATCGTATTTATGCGGACTTACCCATGTGTAAAGAGGTAAGGTATATACATATATTGTTTAAAAACAAAAACCTTTAAGTTACATTTGTGCCACAATTGTGCACTTTTAAATTATTGTGCCATGTGCAATTATAAATTTATGTACAGAACAGGTTGGAATGGGTGTAAGTGTACATTATGGAGTACACAACAAGCTTCTCAAAGAAGACTATAGGTCTACATTTAACTACTCACATTGTGTTGTTTTATATTACATTACACTATATTACTTGGTTAGTTAAATGTACATGTACAATTTTTCTGGAAATGTGGTAGGTAAATAACGAGGACATACTAAGTGAAAATGCAATGCCAAAACAGATTGTTTTTTATTCTTCCTGACCTTGGTAAGTGCATACAGTAAATCTACCGTTGTTCATATGACGCTATAGTCTTGTATTTGTCAGAGACATTGTATTTCTGAGATACCATGTGGTATAAATTTTCTGTAATGTCACATCTATTTGTCCATCTACCTTGTGCAACATAACCATCATATCTACCACCTAAGGTGACTTCCATAAATGTTTGCATAACAGTTGAGCTATTTGACTACACAAAACCTTTTCTTATCAAACAAGTCTGACCACAACTGGCAAAATTGTGAAACATTGTCTGACTAACAGACACCAGTTGTGCCGTTTGCATTTATTAGATGCACTTGCCCAATGCTGCAATCTGTAACTGAGGAAGGATAATTTTATCTACACATGAAACAACTTAATTTTACGGTAAAGTTGATTAGGTTCAGGTTTTTGAAAGAAACATGGCATTTGAGTTATTCATCAGGCGGAATTAAATACTGCCGCTACCAGCCATTTGGCCATGAGAAAAACGGGTCACTATGTACTGTTGCCTTGGTTTCCTCATGTTTTTATGAGAAAGGGGATTAGAGTGCGAATGTCTAGTTTGATGCGTTTTTAGATTACCTACCCCCCATCGCACTCCCTAGTCCACCTGATATCCAAGCTAAAGCTAATGTAGCGTCACTAATAAAAAACAGCTTGTAGGTACATTGACCTGCTGGTGTGCCTTTGTTAACTATTAAGCTTACCTGATTTAAGGTGGGGGTTTGGTTGGGTCTTAAATGGGGTACTTGGATGACCTGTAAAGCCATTGTTTACTACACTTTTCTTCTTTATCCATGGCACATACTGAGTCTTTTATAAATGGGTTAATCAGGAAGGGAAGAACTTCTCACATCACATTATTATGGGAAGGGCCATGTTGATCATACACGTAGTGTATCTTCAAATTATCTTTGTTGTTGTATTTGCCCTTGGTAATTCTAGGGAACTTAAACATAATCACATTTGAACGTTTACAAAGGAGTTTCTTAAGACTGTCTTACTTTGTTAAGTAAATACTTCAGTAGAGCCCTGGGTATAGAGTTAATAAACATCCTTGATGAGAGATATTACGATAGCAGGTGAGACAGCCTCCTGCTCAAATATTGACCACAGCTTTTATTTGGAAAAGAGGTTGGCCTGAGCTAGTGAGAATATCTCCAGGTGGGATGCATTGCATTTTGTGCTGTCCTGGCGATATGCTTAACTGGTTTGCTGCAGTCAAATGTTTTGACACGTAAACATTATTTCTTAAAAAACTTTAAAATAAATAAATGAATCAGTCTTTTGTTACTTGATTGTTTTCACGGATCCATACCACTACACTTATTAGCCCATTACCTTTTCCACGTCATTATTATTATTAAGATTATTATTTTGAGAGTTGTAAATATGTGTCTTTTATTGTGAGTGTGACTTATACTCGGAAGTGCTATGACATATGTTACATACTTGGATGTGCTATATTCAGCTCCGTTGGGCATTGGGCTACCGGTTCGATCAGTTTGCTTGAGCAATGTGAAACTCCTATATATTTTCTCTTTTCTTGCAGTCAGATTACCATTTTGAATACACAGAGTGTGACGTACAAGGCTCTCGATGGAGAGTGGCTGTTCCCAACAAACAAGACACATGCACTGGCCTTCCAGACCCAGACAAGGGCACTCAATGCAGTGAGTGCCTAAAACAGAATATCTTTCTAACTAAGCACTGATACAATAATACTGATTCAATTATCCTGAATGTTATAAGTGATATATTTATATTGGAACAGTATCTTCATAGCATCAAGATATGTCACTGTTGGACTATAAGAAATCTTACAGCATGTGCATGACTACACTGAATAGCGGTGCTTGCACTGACACCTTTCGTTCAAACTACATATACCTTTATTCACCCATCCCTCCCGCAGCATTCTCCTGTAGTGATGGAGAGTTCCTTGACATGAGATCCCAGGAGTGTCAGAAGTGCACTGCAGGGACCTACTCTCTTGGAACAAGTGTGGCCTTTGATGAGTGGGAAAGTCTACCAGCTGGCTTTGTCACTCAGGGGACAAACATGAATGGAGGAGATGCCCACACCAACTGCTCCAAGTAAGTGTGCTCCAAACTGTTTTTTAAGGGATGGTAACATAAATACGTTTCCAATATATATGCATATATGTACATATACATATATACACATACGATCACACAAAACATGAAAAACACTTTTTCCTGCTTTAAACATCCACTAACCACCCCTGACAGACACTTTTGTAACAAGATGATACATATTTATTCACCTCACCTGTCTCTGGTTTTAATGTTGTTGCTGACCAGTGTGCATTATGTATGTACTATTAATTTATGATTATTTTTATGATTGGCACATTTCATTTTTAAAATGTAGTTCAACTTGGATACCCAAAGATGATTTCATAGCGTCCAACATAGATGAGTGCACTGCCACCTTGTCCTACGCGGTCAATCTGAAAAAACCTGGCACTCTGTCTTTTGAGTATTTCTACCCCGATGAACGTATCTTTTTTGAGTTCTATGTAAGTCTTGGTATCTATACTATAGTAGACTTTACAAATGATTGTTCTTCGACGCAATGTCACACAATATTATAATCAACCCTCATTGTTCTCCTTGTGTTTTCGTCCGAAAGGTTCAGAATGATCAGTGTCAATCCACAGACGACGAAAGCCGCTGGATGAAGACTGCTGGCAGTGACTGGAGTCCAAACACTGTGAGCCTGACTTTAGCCATGCGATATTTAAACATGTTATATACAAAAGCTGTGCATTTTGCAAGTCATTTTGCAAGTCATTAATTTTTCTGTGCCATGTACCTTGTTCCCTGCCCTCCCTTTGTTCCTCTCTGAAGGTACAGCTCAACAAAGGCACTAATGTGCTATACTGGAGAACCACTGCATTTTCTCTGACTGACAAGACTGTTAAACCTGTGCTGCTAAGGAAAATTGCCATCTCAGGTGAACACAATTAGATGTTTGCTTAAACTATGGAAACACTGTCACTTCCAACTTTGTGAATTTTGCTGAGTGTTTGAAAATGACCCAACCCTATTCCAGGTGTGGCCTACACATCAGGTTGTTTCCAATGTAAGCCTGGGACGTATAGTGCCAAAGAAGGATCTGCCCATTGTATCCCATGCCCTGCAGATTCTTACTCCAACAGAGGGGCTACTGTGTGCCAGGAGTGTGAAAACGACAAATATTCAGGTTTGTTTGCATCTCTAGGACCATAGTAATTAAACAAATCACTTAACAGCAAGCTATTAGTAAGTAGATAGCCCTGCAGGGGAACCGGTGTAGGCTATTCAAATGAACATACTAGCACGTTTCTAATGTGCATATATGGGGAGTTAGTGTGTGTTTAGTGATATCATTGGATCTTAATGGCGGTTATGTGTTTTCCCCTCCTTTCCCTTCTTACTGTTTAACCTTTAAGAGAGTGGTTCTGGAAGCTGCAAACCTAGGCCTGCATGCACAACAAGTGACTACTTCTACACTCACACTCCATGTGATTCCAACAGACAGGTGATCGAGAAAAACACAAAAAGGGTTTCAAGATCAGAAAGCCTCCTTGAAAAACAGTGTTTATTTTAATTTTAATTGTTTAAAACCCTCAAAATAACTTTCAGTAAGTAAAACATATTTTATATTGAACAAATTTGCCCCTGAACCATGACACTGATTAAAATATTTCGAGACACATATAGCCCTGCAGTAATACATCCTCCGCACTTTGGACAATAACCATAACGATAAACTGCAAATTATTTATATTTTCACCAGTATCCACATACCACAATGGTATTATTTGTGAGGGAAGCAAAACCCTCCTTTATGTGACAAAATGTTAATAACTAAAATAGACTTGTACAATGAGTATTTTAATTGTCTACTTTTATATTGTAGGAAAGACCCTGCGCCTCTGTCTGATTGTAGTTTCAAATCTGTCAATCACATGTCTCCTATCAATATTATTGAAAGTGGGACGCCAAGAATTACAATTTTAGAATTAAATTTCAATTCCAATGCAGAACGAATATTTGACACAGAAAAATTATATTGTTTTAGCGATTGTTGTAGTGTCAACACAATCTTTTATCTGAGAACAATTTTTGTAGTAGTAGTTCTCATCATGGCTATCATAGGTGTGGAGGCCTTTTTTATTGCTGAAACGACAGAAAATACATTTTTTTCAATTAATGACCCTCATCATCAGCCACATTCCTTCATGGCCGTGTTTGTGTTTGTCTCAGACTCAGCTCATGTACAAATGGATCGAGCCAAAAATATGCAGTGAGAGTGTTGAAGGAGCTGTGAAGCTACCTGAGTCTGGAGATCTGGAGACTTGTCCTCCCTGTAACCCTGGCTTCTTTGTGACAAACACCTCCACCTGTGTGCCTTGTCCCCATGGCTTCTACTCTAACGGAACAGGTGAAGCCCCAGAAGAACCTTGTCACAACCAGGAAAATATTGAAACATGTTCATGAATGTAATATGACTTGATTCATTGTTACATGCAAAGTTTTCATTGGGAGTTTATAATTACAGTATCAGATCATAGTTGTTGTCAAACAAGAAAGCAGCACTAATCTTTTCTTGTTGCTATGATAATGTTATTGTCAATAGATTTGAACAAAATGCAATATTAACACGATATGTATTGACAGTTTGCTCCCAGTGTCCTGTTGGCACAGAGCCGGTGGTTGGCTATGAATATAAATGGTGGAACGTGATGCCAGGCAACATGAAGAGCTCTGTCTACAGCAGTGAGTACAGTGAATCGGATCGCAGTACAGGTGAGAGTTTGCTTGATTGATCAGCTCGATTGCGCACTGTTTTCCCCCCCCATTATTCGAGTTAATGCAGTTTACTTGACATCCATAAGTGTTACATGGTTTGTCCCTAGTTGGGTGTGTTAAGGTTTGATTGAGTGATTGACTGTTTATTAACTGTGGCAGCATGGGAGGTGGCAGGAGAGTATATCTACACCACACCAGGCTATATTGACTCCAACTATATGATGCTCACTCTCAATGTTCCGGGATACAGGTAAGGACAGTGATATCACTGTCACAGCACACAAAGAGCCAACCCTATATGATACTTTTTTTTTAGTAATACCTGTATTTTAAATGTCTTAGTGGGAGGTATGAATCAGCTTGTATTAATCAATCCCAGGAGCAGAAAGATCAAATGAAACATGTTCTTTCCCTAGGCTTCCCCAGTCAATGGCCCAAGACAATGAAAGACATGAACTTGCCCGCATTGCCTTTGTCTTTGAGACCAAATGCACTGCTGATTGTACACTTTATCTCATGGCTGTGAGTCAAAAGATAACAACACATAGTGCATGAAAGGCTGCGTGTATTCCAAAATTTTACAAAAGTCTTACAAAATAACTTTTTTTAACCAAGAGTTATGTAGTTGGCCAACAGTGCTGTGATGCCAGTGCGTCTGTCTGCAGGGATTCAATGAGAGGAACAATATGGTTTTGGAGAAGTGGAGCGGCACCAGCAGAAAACAGTCATATTCCTATGCAATCAAGAGCAACAGCACGATCAGTTTTACCTGGGCGTTCCAGCGCACTCTGGGATACACCACTGTGAGACTTATTCCATACAACACCACGTTATTTCAGAGCTCAATTAAGGACCCCTAAAAAAGACCCCTAAAAATGCCAGGCTGCTAAAATGAGTCATCCCTCAACTTAGCCGTGCTACAGTGATATAAACGTACTTTATAATCCCAGTGTGACAGAATGTCGGCAATATCCTTGTATTATCTCCTTTCACTAGGAGAAACAGTACAGTGCCGACTATGCCAAGATCTACTCTGTCCACATTACCAATGTGGTTGGAGGAGTTGCGTCCCAGTGTCGCCACTGTGCTGTTGGCTCGAGCAAAGCTGACTCCGCCTGTGTACCCTGCCCGTCGGGGCACTACATGGTCAGTGGCACAGGTCTGTGCAGGAGTTGCCCAACAAACGCCTTTGTCAGGACAGAGAATCCCGTAGGAGAAAAAGCCTGTGTTCAATGTGGACCAAATACACACAGTAACAAGGTGAGTTGTAGAAGATTAAAGGTGGCCTCACCCACCATTAGGCATTTGCATACAATCAGCTGATTTATCAGTGGAGTCACTCAGATGAATGAAAGGGGATCAATTTTTTTGCTTTAATGATGCTTTTTATCCCTCCTCTTCTAGGCCCGTTCGGCTTGTGTCAGTGACTGTAAAGTGGAATTGCAGCACAGTGGAGGGGAGCCCCTGCTTTACGACTTTAGGCCTCTGGCTAACATCACCAGCTTCCAGAGCAGTCCCCGCTTTACCAGTAAAGGCCTCCGCTACTTCAACCACTTCAGTCTCAGTCTATGTGGGAAGGAGGTGAGGATTGACGTCCGCTCAATTCAAGTCTCTGTGTAGCATTTAGTGTGTCATTTTTAGTCCTAGCCTTGTTCATTTGCAGTTTGGATGATTTCTATGGGTCACTTCCAGGGAAGCGATTTGGCTAGCTGTGTGGATAATATAACAGAGAACAACAAGCAAGTTAAAAGCTACGTCTGCCAATCAACTGTGGTTCCCTCAGACCTTAGGGCTCAGAATCTAGTTTCATCCCAGCCCTTCACTATTGGTGACAGACTTATCGGTAAAAACTGCTACATTCTTCCATGTGTGTATTTGAATGCTTAAACTGAGAAAATATAGAACCTAATTATTGAGATAGGGCTCCATTGGACCAACATATTTGGTGATATTATAAGTTGTTTGAGGGTGTTGATTGTCTTAAAGTAATATAGTGTATTCCAGTGGTGTAACTCTTTCAGAGAACATGTACAACTGTGTTGCTTTAGCTTGCCTTGTGTCTTTGTTGGAAGGTGTTACAACTGAGACTACACTGAGTAATATCTCCTCCCTGGAACAATCCTTTCCTTCTGGGTCCAGTCTTCCAGATGTCATTTTCTATTACAGGTTACACAATTCAAAATAGTTTATATCCCATCTGCCTATTAATTTAACATAGTAACTGTTATTAAAATAGTTTATATCCCATCTGCCTATTAATTTAACATAGTAACTGTTATTCGCCTGGCAAACATTTATTTTATCTGGTGATTCTGTAACATCTTAACTAAGTCAACTTTACAAGTATTAAGTCAATGTTAATAGATAAAATAAGCTTTAGAAAAAAATTCTTCATAACCTTATTAATAATTCGTTCATGTCATTGTTTAACAATAATGTGTTATTGTTTGTTTGCCTGTAGTTCCAGTGAAACAACTCAGGCTTGTCAAAACGGCAGGTCAACAACTCTTAAATTGAGATGTGATCCCAGAGTGACGGCAACAAACCAGATTATCCTGCCAAGGTTTGTGTTTACACCATGACCACATTCAATTACCATACAGTAACTTCCTCAGAGTTACTGAAATGGCATTAGACCAATGAAGTGTCTATACTTATATGACACTGAGACCCCATGTGGACAGTTGGTGGAAACACATTATCATATTGCTTGGCTTCTGAGAATTGCCCTAACAAGCTCTGGCCGTTCTTTATGGCGTTAGTAACTGCCCTGAAGGAACATGTGATGGCTGCTCCTTCCACTTCCTGTGGCAGACTCGACACGCATGCCCCCTTTGCACAGAGAACCACTACAGAGAAATAGTCAGTGCTTGCATTCAGGGCATACAGGTAAATCGGTACCGGGTTGAAAAATACAAAATTACCATCTGAAACACGATTCTAATAGATAAGAACATCTCATGTGTGCACAATGTTTTTTTGGTGTGTGCTGTAGAAAACCACATATGTATGGCAGCAGCCTCTGCATTGCCATGGTGGGGTATCCTTGCCAGGGCAGAAAGTCAGTACATGCGTGACTTTGGATTTCTGGCTGAAGTTTGGTGTTTCTACTGGAGCGGTTGCCGCCGTGCTACTCATAGGTGTCAGCTGTTACTTTTGGAAGAGGACACAAAAGTAAGAGTCTTCTTTGTGTCCCTATAAAACGTACCAACCTAAATTTGAAGCTTGAACTTGGAAACTAGGTTCATATTTAGTTGTTACAGTTATCAAATCTGTTAAATAATATATTATACCATTTTGATAAGTGAATTAAACCGTGCTGTAAACCTAAGAAATATAATCTTCCCAGGCTACAATATAAATATTCCAAGTTAATGATGACCTCCGGCGACAAGGACAGTGACCTCCCTGCAGCAGACAGCTGTGCTATCATGGAGGGAGAAGATGCAGAGGACGACCTTATCTACCTCACCAAGAAATCCTTCTTCACCAAAATCAAGTCATTTTCAAGAGAGGTAATGTAACAAAATAAATTGCAAAAATGTGCACTTTCATATTGGAGAAACTTTTATACCTGATTTAATAATAATTGATAGAGTGTGTCATGTATTTTTTGTATTATTTTTTTTTATATATATTTTTATATTTTACTCAGAGGTCTTCGGATGGATTTGACTCTGTGCCACTGAAGTCATCCTCAGGCATGGACATGGAAATGACCTAAATGTCCAGTTTAGAGGAGAGTAGTGCTGCCTACATTCGACTCAGGAAATACAGTGAAAAGCTGTATATGATTGCTTCAAGAACCAGTTCCAGCTATTATCGAATTTGACTGTCTGGTGTAATGAGAGGATAACAGGCCAAATGTTTTTTTAAAAAGTGCATGCTGACGGTTAAAAGTAATTAATGGTTACTTTGTGTCAAAAATGTTGTCAGAGTAAGAAACCACTCTAAATACATCGTAAGATGCTGGAATTCACACAAAACGTAATGTTGAAATTGCCCACAAGTCTTATGTAACAGTACTGTCTTAAACGTGTGGATAAGCAAATGTTATATATCCTTGTGCAGCATGTATAGCCTTGTTTTCTTCGCATTAAGAGTCTTGGGCTGTATTGGCAATGAATTTGCTTGACGAATATTTTTTCTTGAAAAAACATGCTTTGTTATTAACTGTATACTGTTGGAATTATATATAATTACGATATAGGCACTTCTTATTAAGGACATTGTATTGTTTGATCATTATCTGGTTAAGTGTAAATAAACATACGGTAAACTCTTGGTACAACATAAGAAATTCTGTTTATTTTATTATTTTTTTATTTCTCAGTATGTTGGTCTGAGAATTGACAAGCTTCTCGCGATAGATAATAATGTTGCAAGGGTTGCGATATATCGGGAGCTGCATGCAACTGGAATAGAAAGTCAAACTAGGTGAATTCAATCCGGAATTTTACCGTCTGTTCGTTCACGAACACCATTATTAGGTTAAATTATTTCAATCTGTAACGCTTTGCTAGTATTGTCTTCTACATGTAACAAAGTTCTGCGCGAATCTGACCTATTACCACCGTTGACCACCAAGAAAAAGCAGAAGTAAACTTGTTTGGAGAGTTGTTCTGCAGGAATGTCGCAGAAAGAAAGACCGAAGTTTTACAGACAGGAGGTCAACAAGACTATTTGGGAGGTTCCAGAACGTTACCAATCTCTGTCCCCAGTCGGGTCTGGAGCCTACGGATCAGTATGGTAAATATTGCATTTTGTGTCTGCAAGGGAGTGGAGCTTAGCCTAGCTGGCTGGCTTTTCGCCTCTTTCAAAGAAATGAGGCCTGCGCAAATGCTAAAGTTAGCCTGTTAGCTAGGAGAAATAGTTGCTATCAAGTAGAGTACATGGCATACCAGATTGAATTCACATGCAACTTTCATCATGATCTAGCTAGCTGCATCTTATACTTTTCACTGGTTTCCCTACAAATACCTACAAATAAGCAATGCCATTGTTCTTTTTCTGTTCTTAATAAAATGTTTTTGCGACCATCTAATCGATTGAGTGGTGTGCGATTCATGTTTAATGCTAGCCAGCCGTACATATTTACATTTTAATCAACTGCGAGTCGTGTGTGTGTGTGTGACAGCTGTTGATGTGCAGCTTGATTATATTCTCCTGCGTGGATTGATATAAATGTTTCCACAGACAAGCTAACATGACTATCAGATTCTCAGGACATTTGAACGAGAATAAAATCTAGATTTGTCTGAATTGCACATCACATTACATCCTCACTTGGTTTCGGTTTAGGGGTTCGTCTTTTCACTGTGCAGCACTTCTGGTTTTATCATTTCATTTTGTTGTCAATTTACCTCTGCGATGTACTTGCACGACAGATGCAGTTTGCTCAGATTATATTCCTAAAAAGGCTGAATATGCGGTTCTACCCTTATCTGTCAGATGCATGGCCGCGATGGGGCTGACGGAGATGTTCTGTTCCATTTTCTCTCTAATTCTTCATCTTGGTCATTTACCACTAGTTTCCACTACATCAATCAGATGCCATAGCCCTCAGTGAACAGTAATAAGCCACAGTTTAGAGGCATGGCAAATTGGGAAATGTAAAGAGCTACAAATGATACTATCTTTCCTAAACACCTCTTTGGAAGAAAGGGCAAACTGTTAGGCAAGATATCCCTGCTTATAAAATTGCTACACAAAAAGGTGTTTTAATTGAAATATTTGCCATTCATAATCAGCTGGACTGCAACTTAATATTTCCTTCTAAAATGCGATTGAGCAGCATGGAATCGTTTTTGTATAATTTCCTGACTTAGAAATGGAAAGACTGTTACAGTTACTGATTGCCTGGAAAAAAAGTGGATTACAAAATAGCAGTACTAAAATGCATTCACAGAGGCTGACTTGTAAAGAAGTTTCTAACTCCTACAGCTCATCGCACGATGAAAAGACTGATCTGAAGATAGCAGTGAAGAAGCTCTCACGGCCATTCCAGTCCATTATCCATGCCAAGAGAACATACAGAGAGCTAAGGCTGCTGAAGCACATGAAACACGAGAATGTGAGTGTCCGCCCCCCACCCCCCCACCCTTTAAACTAGCAGTCTCTGTTCCCAATTAAA
>JAVQJS010024420.1:0-10741 GCA_036024795.1 Galaxias rostratus | reverse complement strand
GACATAGTTTTTTTGTTAATAGTTTGTGATGATTTAATTAACTTAACAGTATGTCATTAGTGGGAGGAAACCTTCCAGGAAGATTTTCCTCAGCCCGAAAGAAAAGGTTTTCTCCATATTAGTCACTGATCAGCCATTCGGCATAATCTTTATCAATTACTTAAGTTTGTCACATTAATTTTCATAATTTGACTTGAATTGGAATTGCTATTTGCATCCTACGTGCGACTGACAATAACCTGAAGTTATAGAATATCTGCTAACCTGACCTTATCTTAACATGACCAAATATAGTTATGTCTGTACATTTAGATTGTGATAATATATATTAATCTGTTGGTGTTCAGTACATTGATGCTCTTAGGCTATATGTATGTGTATTCTTGGTATATTCTAACGGTCCCTATTATGTAATTATGTATAACTATATTCTAACACTTCTTATATTACCAACCTAACCAAATTCTAACATTCCTTACATTACCAACAAAACTAACACTTGCTAGCCGTCACTAACTAGCGTGGTTTAGTAAGATGACAGAAAGTTGGTGCCACAGTGATTTTCACGCATCCAGTGAAACAGGAATGTTTTTGTATTAGGAGTCATTTGTGTGGAATCCCATCCCAGTTCCTACGGTCTACTTGTTGCTTTCCGAACAGCAACATACCATTACCCTACACTGCATGCACCGTACGGTCCAATATTCATCCACATGATTTAATGTAGAGCAACGCTACACAACTTACATGAAGTTCTTGGATAATATAAGTTAATTATTGAATCTTATGCTCAAACTGTTAATAATGGAGGTGATTATATATCTGAGCAGGTACCATTAGCTCCAGCCATCAAGATAGCTTATTGCCCTCCCCATACCTATTCTATTCTCCACCATTGAATTTAACATCTGAATGCTTAATATGACCCATAGGTAATACCCTTTCTTTCAATTCATGTGGAAATCCAATAGGCCTTGCCGTTATGATGGAACGGTTTTGCTCAGGATTGCGTGAGGTAACATTGCATTAGCCCGTTTTCATGCACACTTCACTAGTCACAAGTGGATCCGGCTCAGGGAAAATTGCTTTGGGGCGCTGCAGAAGTCTACGGGGGTGACCCAGGGACATGTTTGATGCCACCTTTTCTTGCTCCACTAAATCGACATGGTCATCATTTTGTCTTGGGCGCTTCTGTCAGATCGTTGTCCGTTGTCATCCCTCTTGTCAAGCTGGGGCCCCTGAAAGTTCTCACGGCGAGAGTCCAAGTGTAAGGAAATCAAATTGATCTGCAATGTTTCACTGCACTCCCAAATTAAACAGGGACCCTCAATTTGGCGTCGGTAACCTATTCTGTAATTAGAATAAGTGGGCATGTGTGTGCGTGTGAGTGTGTGTGTGTGTGTGCTTGTTTGAGTGTGTGTGCTTGTGTGTGTGTGTGTGTGTGTGTGTGGCGTTCCAAGAGGCGGGAGTCGTTGGACCGGCGCCAAGGGAAGATGTTTGTCGTACATCAAGAGAACTACCAAACAAAACACAAACCCAAATGAGGGTACAGTGGAGGGCAACAGTCTCAGCCCAGCCCAAGCCTCCCAGCTGGTTGATGCTCCCTGGGATGAGGAAGACCCCACAGACTGAAAAGCATCAAATGACATTCCGCAGCATGTGATAGCTAAAGCGCAGGCCGCATAGCTTTCGCTACGCTTTTGTCTGACGCGTCACTGTTCGTAAACTAGTATGCAAAGCATCTATGCAAGGCATGCCAGTTTGATTCCAAAAATGGATTGTCTTATCTTTTTTTTTCTTTTTTCTTTTTTGCCTTGTGAAGCACAAATGAAAGTTTAGCGTAAGTGGTCACGACTGTGGGTTTTTGTGGAAAACTTCTTATCGTTTAAAGATCAGTGCCTGGGTGTATTTGATATTCTACTTCTAATAGGATATTACTGAATAAAATGTGCAATATATATATCACTGCCAAGGTCTGTTTTAAATTGCACCGTGATGCAGTTATTCAGGTAATGACAGTCATTTTTGTCTGTACATGTATGAGGCTGTATGCCTGTCTAAGAAAAATCCAGATATTTCCAAACTTAAAGGTGAAAAAGTAAAAGAGTAAAAAACTAAAACATAAACTAAATAATGCATATCAACGGAGAAACCGTTTCTCCTGACAGTTGACATTGAGAATGCTGTCAATGTTACTGAGCAATTCAGAGCTTTATCACCACTGGTATTGTCTGGTTTATGTGGGGACTGGAAGGGCATGCGTGCCATTACTGGCACATTTCGTCCTGAGGCATTGCGAAAAGGCAATTTGAATATAATACAGACGCGATACAAGCGCGCTTCTTTTGTTGTCAATAGTGATATGTCGTGTCTCATCTCAACTCTAATATTCATATCTCACCCTGTTTTTTGGTGGGGTGTTTGTCAATATTGAACCTGCCAAATCCGCATTTCAGCTTGTCAATCATCCCATTCTTCTCTTTTCTCTTAGTTAAGCTGTGATTTGCGGGGGAAAAACCTTTACATTGCACGCTTCACTTCACTTTTGCATTTCATCATGTCAATCTCCTGCGTTGCCAAAACCCCTGTGAGAGATAGCTAACCTTGAGGGTGTGTGTGCGTGTGTGTGTGTGTGTGTGTGCGTGTGCGTGTGTGTGTGTGTGCGTGTGCGTGTGTGTTTCTGCATGCGTGTGTTTGTGCGTGTGTGTGTGTGTGTGTGTATGTGTGTGTGTGTTTGTGCGTGCGTGTGTTTGTGCGTGTGTGTGTGCCTCTGTGTGTTCCAAGCATACCCGCCCACAAAAAAAAAAAGTATATATATATATATATATATATATATAAAAGACTTGATTGGAAGATTTTTATTCAGGAGTTGGTGAAGTGGCAAATCACTCTTGCAGATAACAGGCGGAAAACAAACGTTAGGCTTCGGCCCTATAGAATGGGCACCCCCGTCTGCCTCTCTGCCTGTACTGAGACAATAGGATCAAATTGGGTCTTGCTACCTACTCCAAATTGATAATCCGGCCGCCTGAGGATTCCTCAGCCAAATCGGCGCGCTGCACCAGCAGGGGTGGTTAACCCGTAATCAAGTCACATCCGTCATCCTACTCTGCATTCTCTCCATTCATCACCTTCCCTCGCTTCATCTCCAGCTTCCCTGCTATCCTCTCTCCCCAATCACTCGCCCCTCCTCTCTCTCCCTCTCTCTCTCCCTGTCTCTCTCTCTTTCCTCTCTTTCTCTCTCTCTCTTTCTCTCTCTCTCTTTCTCTCTCTCTCTCTATCTCTCTCTCTCTCTCCGCCTCTCTATCTCTCTCCTCTCATTCTCTCTCCGTCTCTCGGACTCTCTTTTTCTCTTGGTCTCTCCGACTCTCTGCCTCTATCTCTTTATCTCTCTCTCTATCTATCTCTCTTTTTCCTCTCTTTCTTTCTCTGCCTCTCTCTCTCTCTCCGCCTCTCTATCTCTCTCCTCTCATTCTCTCTCGGTCTCTCAGACTCTCTTTCTCTCTTGGTCTCTCCGACTCTCTGCCTCTCTCTCTCTCTTTCCCTCTCTTTCTTCCCCTTCCTTCCCTTCCTGCCTCCCCGCTCCCTGGCTCGCCAGCCCAGCTTGTTTCCCCAGCTCTCCCCCCTGAGCAGCGCTCGGTGGCGGGCCTCCAGGCTACACTGATTGCGCGTGATGTGTGTCAGGTACAACAGACAGGACCGTGGGGTTCGGAGACCCCCTCCCTCCCTTACACACCCCACACCCCTGTCGAAAGGCCTAAGTGCTGCTCTCGAGCACTGCACCTTTCCCTGCACCTTGATCAATCATGGCTGTGCTTTCAAACAGCCTTTCTAAGCTAAGCATAGGAGACGGTCTGTTTAATCGTGTCTCTCCTCTTTACGGGGTAAAGGAGGTGTGTGTGTGCGTGTGTGTGTGTGTGTATGTGTGTGTGTGCGTGCGTGCGTGTGTGTGTGTGCGTGTGTGTGTGTGCGTGTGTTATGAAACATTGAAACCTCGAAAGAGTTCAATTCATAAACATAAGCAATAGTATTTTTTTATCTCACAGATGAGGCCCGCTATTTTGTTCCGATTTACTGGTCTGATTGTCTTTCAAAGAGGATTATACTGCATTCGCTCATTTAAATACTCTGTATAGATATCGTGTTATGGTTGGAGTCTTTGTGTGTTCAACTTCATTCACATATTGTGACAACACTTCCGCAACAACACTCATACTTCTGAATAGGGCTATTTTCAAGCTTTGCTCCGATATTTACATTACAACGCAGGTACTTCAAATGCAGCCATTATACGGCGCGTAGCAGCCATTTTTTAACAAGCCTATTGAAACAAAGGTACTGTCGTTCCTCCACAGAAATATAATTCCTTCTATTTAAAGCGGTTACATGTTTTATGTTGCTGGCATAGTTACAGGTTGTTTTTGGAGACTTGAGAACCACAGCCACGTCTGACGAGGGTGCATGATTCCAAAAATGTGAAACCAAGCAGAGCATCACTACTGAATGTGACGCATGCCATCGTCCAATTCAACAAGGCTCAAAACAAGACTTGCCACAAGCTGCATATGAATTCGTGCAAGCTATACGTCGTTAACATAGCCTGTCCCCCGTGTAGGTTTTTTTTCCCTTCGAAAAGGCGAGGGACTGCTTTATCCAGCCTCAATAGAGCACGTCTGGCAAAATTTGAGTTTGAAAGAAAAATGCCACGCCGCAATTCGACACAACCGCAACACAACCATCAGTCTAGTTGACATCACAACAAACACACACAAGCGCGCATACACGCACGCACACACACACACATATACTCACTCTTACAAGCCGGCCAGCATCTCTAAAATCCAGGGATGGGCAGAATTGCATTAGATACACTCAAAATCTGAGATTTAATTGAAGCTGGCAACCTTGGAGATAGCAAGGATCTGCTTCTTCTTTTTTTTTAAAGCTTTTATTGTGCTGGGGGCCTCCAGAGGAGTGCTGTTGCCACAAGGAGAGGGAGAATGAGTCACATCTTCAGTGTGTATCAGGCAGCCAGGCTCCCCGGACGCACAGCATTTCCTCCTGTCTATGTGTACCCAACATATTTATTAAGGGGCACCACTGATATGGCTGAGACACATACTGCCAGGATATTACATTTCCCTGGAAATGGGATGTAAGCACAAATGATTTTTGTATGATATATATATATATATATTTGGGCCATTGCTGCCAGTCAAGATTAATATAATTCCTGCAGTCTCCAGCCGTCTATGCCCAAGGTTGTTATTAGATCTAGCACATTCTCCCCAAACCTGGTCACAGTGAGGACGAAATGGTGCCATGCCACCCGTCAACCGTGGAAATCACTGGGAATGCGCACCACCGAGGTGAAGGAAAAATCAGTGACACGCGCTCACCTTAATACCGGAGAAGAAGTGGGGAGGGGGGATTGGAAGGAAAAATGGCGGGAATACACATGAGATGTGTTTCGTGTAACACGTTGACTTGGAGAGGCGGTTGTTGAAGACGGAAGCCAATGCTAACCCCAAGGGAAATCGATTTCTTTAATTAAGACAGGATCAAGCACAATATGAAACACAGTGGTGTCCTTACCAGCTAAGGATTACTCATCTACAGTATGTAAATCAATGCAGGAAACATCAAATAAGTCTCTTGCCTCCAACAGCAAACGGTTAAGCGCAAGGGCAGGAATTTTAAACGCTGTGTTGAAAGTAATTGGCGTCTACTTGTGCATAAAAATGCCTACGAGTAATCATTGAATTATTCATTTTACCAAGTTTTCCAACGCCATGAAATTCTATCGCTGTCATGTATTTTCCCCGTTTAATTAATGAACAAATCAGCAATGAGCCCCGCTATGAGGCTATTGAGATGCATATGGTGAGAGATCCCGGTGCAATACTGATAAATCATTACCCAGCTTTGCTTTCCCACTGCTTTGCCGGTATTACTTCCAATGTCAAGTAGAAGCAATTGCTCTGTCACTCATTGAGTTGGGGACCAAAATAAATAAATATATATATATATTAAAAAAAACACATCAAACCCGATCATATCCTTGAACTAGGTGGCGCCGAGAGGAACTAACCCACATATTTGACACATCTCACGAGCAACAGCTAAAATCAAGAATCAGGCTGGGAATGCTGTGTCTGCTCCATACAATACCACACCACTGATGTTGTTACAGTTTTGTAGTTCTGTTAGTTAGTTTAGTTCGCAGTTCTGCCAGTAAGGGTCAGTTGCTAAGATGCTTCAATATGGAACTTGTGTTGACCAATGAGTCCAGTTAAGGCGGATATGCATACCCAAAGGGACTGGGTTTTCCTCTGTTCTGCATTGTTTACTCGGAACCAACCCAAATAGCCTATGAATGTGTTTTGCTCTAAAACCGGGCAGCGGGAAATTATTGTGAAGGTATCAGCTAAAAAGGAACAAAATGGCCCTGGCAACTGTTTTTGTTTTCGCAGATTAAAATGGAAGGACACAATATCAGCCATTCTGCAGACCTCGAGAATTGGTTCGCTCTTTTTTAATTGTTTCTGTCTGAGTGATTAATAACATTGTAAAGTGAATGTAAATGACTTTTCACAATTCATTACTGTAATGTTATTCAGCTTTTTGGCTGTTGAGAAAGAATTGGCACAACATAAAGAAATGCATTTTTCCCCATTAATAATTATGATAACATTGCATTATTATTACATAGTATAGCACTTATCTAAATACTCAAATACGCTTTAATATCGCAGTTTTTTCCTCGTTATATTTAAAACGTTTTGTCTCCAATCTCAGAGTTTAGATAAATCACTTTTTTTGCCAGGTTTGGTTTTCTTGGTTAATGCATTTGTTGTTCTTCAAAACCACTACAGGGGTTTTCTGTTAGTGAACTTGCTTCAAGTTGTCTTCTAAACAGCACCTGTTAGAAAGTGATGCTGGACTTTGATGTCATCTCGGTTTGATTTAGACACTTCTTCCGCTGTCCCCCCTCCCCCCTAAACTTTCCTAGATAGCGTGTGCCGACGCCCTAATTGTGGTACTCGGTTGTCCTTGTCTTGTTTTGTCCATGTAAAATTGGTTTCTCTGGCAACCTATTGTTTTCCCGTGCCCCTCCCGCTGAACAATTAAAGAAGATTTAACGTCAGATATCCCCTGACAGTCAGGCAATTAATATTCCCTGCTGTCTGTGATGTTTATACAAGACAAGAGTCAGTAAACATGACTGATTGATTTCCAGGCAGGTGTTGTGTGGTGGTCATGCTCTGCTAGAGGAATATATTAATTTCCTGACAGGCCTTGGGCAGTCCCCCTTATTAAAACTATTTATTTGCACGTGCCTAATGGCATAATTAATCCAGCCTGAAATTGGAAGTAGCACATAAACCGCTGTCTTCTCATAATCGGCATGACAGCAAATAAACTCCTTTTCATCCCGGCTAGGTAACACTTCACCACCTACTAACGTCTGGTGTTGGCTTTTGTGCTTCTCGTCGTGTTGAACACCTCCGCTTCGGTTTGGCTGAGTTGCCCCGACAATCAGCGACATCGCTGGTGTGGCCACATCCAAACACGCCGGCAGTTGAATTGAAATCACCAACAGGAGTGGAGATGTTCACCGTTTGTTGATGTCTCCTCTCTTAACTTCTCGCCAGTGTTTTTCACTGGCTGAAAAATATGGTGGATCGCGTGCTGCAGAAAACTACTCGCCTCCCAAGTTGCTGGTTTCAAAGTGCATTCTTGAATCGCAGTTCTCCTTCAGGGATGCCTCTAGAAATGAGAGGAAATCTCCCTAAATCATTCAGAACAGCGTGGTTGACTGTATTTACGTTGGGGCTTCAGATAAAAACTAATTCATTTCCTCTAGAGATGCTCCTGGCCCAGTTCAATATTTTGCTGTTTAATTGGAAAATGTTTGATCCAAAGATCCAGTATATTTAAATATGCAGCACTGTATGTAAAGATAATGCAGGGAAAACAGAACAGGGTTCTATGTACAGGTCTCTAAAGGCACAGACTGTATTTCATAAAGTTTGACTCTGGGAAGAGATTTATTTTGACTTAAATTTTGGGCAGATTTAAAGCCATGCAGTGGAAATTGTCACCCGTCTCCCACCACGTCCCCCTGTTGTGGCAGACAGAGAGGTGGAGGGGACCTGGAGCTGGTGGCCGTTATTAAGAAGTGGGGGGTCCAGGTCAATACCTGTTAACTCTCCAATCGAATGTTCACAGGCCACCGCAGCAGATCTCTGAAGGAGAGAGAGAGAGAGAAAGAGAGTGAGAGACGGAGAGAGGGGTAGATAGAGAGAGAGAGAGAGAGCGAGAGAGAGAGAGAGAGAAAG
Source organism: Galaxias rostratus (assembly GCA_036024795.1). NCBI lineage: Eukaryota > Metazoa > Chordata > Actinopteri > Galaxiiformes > Galaxiidae > Galaxias > Galaxias rostratus. Next base: position 2,399 of record JAVQJS010024420.1, on the reverse strand, counting down.
CAATAGATAAACAGAGAGAGAGAGATAGATAGAAAAAGCGAGAAAGATAGAGACAGAGAAAGTGACCGAGAGAGAGCTAGATAGATAGATAGAGAGAACGAGAGAGAGAGAGAGATGGAGAGAGAGAGAGACAGCGATTGAGACGAAGAGAGAGGTAGATAGAGAGATAGAAAGAGAGAGAGAGAGAGAGAGAGAGAGACAGACGAGAGGGGCAAGAGAGGCACATCCTCATCCGCTTTTATTGAGCCATTGTTGGCGCTGTTGACTGTGGCCCTCCTCCTCAGCACTTTCAGCTCCCTGCCAGCCAGCCCTGGCCTCGGCTCTGCTCTATTACAAGGCTGGGTCAGCCTCGTATAACGGGGGGAACTTACTGTTCCCGTCGCCAAGGCTGGAGAAATGTTTATTTGTCCTCTTCGAGACTCTCTCGATACAACACCGCGATGAGGCGATGCTGGATGCCATAAAACGACCCCCCCCCCCTCTCGAAAGAGGGAAAGTCGCGCATATCTCACCATTTCATTCGTCTGCAGCTCACTCGATTATGACTCGTGAGATTACACTGTGATTGAGCTAAAAATAGGTGAAGCATAAGTGAAGTGATCAAAGCCTACTGATTTCATTATGTGTGAGGGCTGGCTGGCAAGCTGGCTGGGAGTGGATCTTCATGGACATGGTCCAGTTTTCTGATCGCAATCCTGTTTGTTAGACAGCTACTAACGCATTAGCACTCATCGCTGTCGTTCAAAAGAAGAGGGGCTTCTCGGTGTGGTTAGAAACTTAGAAGTTTCCAGAACGCTGGACTGAGACGAGGCCACGGGTGCAAGTACGCAGCGGGTGGCATTTTTGGGCCGTTACGACTAATTTATTCCAAACCACGGACAGAGGACAAGAAAAAGAAGAAGAGGAAAAAAGAAAAAGAAAAAATTAGATGCTAAACTTTTGCTGTTATCTTTCCTCATCTTGTGATATAGCTGTTTCTGTGTCAGTGGGCCTCAAATTACAAGCCGTATTCGCTTCACAGCCATGGATGGGGCAATTCCATTGGGTGATGAATACGCTAGCAGACAGGGAGTGATATTCCCTGAAACCCCCCTCCCCCCCTCTGGTTTTCTCTCTCCTTTCACTGTTGCTCGTGCTCCTGCAATAAATTCCCGACAATCCCGTACGGTGTCCAGGAACGCGGCGGCGCATGCGACCGGTTATTTATTTATTTCCCCCAGGTGGTGTTTTCCATGACTGGTTTATGCGTTGGTAGTACGCTTGATCTGCTGATGGTCCTCAGCAAAGTTGAGGCTGCCGGAATGTTCTGGAGACAAGCCCGGATTGAATCGCAGCCATGGAATTGAGGATACCGTGGAACGCTCCAGGTTACAAGCCTTTATTTTTCCCACCCTGTTGCCAACTACAGCCCTGGGTGAACGGATTCTCATTTGTGACAGGATCTGTAAGGAAAGAGAATGGAGCTTTTCATGCCAAAACACCTTTGGCGCTGTAAGAGGAGTTCATGCAAAGAATTATTGATTGGCGTTTTGTATTATATGAATAATAAATAAAAAAAACACCATCCCTCTGTGATGGGAATACAATTGCTGTTTGTCGATTAGAAACTGGTGTGTACTTTGAAACTTTTCCCCATGAGTTGGAATTTCTGACTTGACAAAAACCAAGCAGAAAGGAATGTGCAGTCAAAAGAGATGTTATTCTTTTGATGAATAAAACAATTGTTTGTGCGAAGAAAAAAAACCAACAACAACAAAAACGAGCTTTCCATTGTGATAGGCTCCCCCACTGTGCAGGTAACGCTGTTGTTATGCCCAAAGTAATGATACTTCCTGGTTCACATTTGCATATCTGCCTTTGACCTACCCGCCTTACATGTCTCCTGAGCTTGCATTTGCATGGTATGATTGACTGACATCGTTTCAATGAGTGAAATGAATGGGAAAGGGAAGTGAGGTATTTCCCCATCCCTCTGTCAGGGGTTGAATCAATTAAACCCTGTGTGGGAGGAGCTAATCCATAAATGTTGTATGTAGGGGTCGTATAGTTTCTTATTCATGTATTTTGTTGGCAGTTGGGCTGCTCCCATAATATTCCGTCTACCGCTTCTGTGGGAATGAGGAAGGAGGATGTTTCCGTCGAATGAAAAGTAGATTTCTGTCGATCTATGCCGTTGACCGTCGGCGTCCAGGCGGATGTGTGGGCTTTAGGCTCCGGCAGTGGACTCCTTATCTTTCATTTGTGACCACGGGAGGGGAAGGAGGACTGGGGGAGGAGGACCAGCTTGAGTGTCCAGCTACGGAGACCAAAGGCCAGAGCTGTCAGCTTCTTATTTAGCTCTCAATTTGCCATTAGAGGACAATCTCTCTCTCTCTCTCTCTCTCTCTCTCTCTCTCTCT
>JAVQJS010024383.1:0-12725 GCA_036024795.1 Galaxias rostratus | reverse complement strand
TCCAGCTAAAAATAACAATAATGCCAATTACATGCACACTTAATCACATAATCAGCATATTTTGTCACTACACAATTATTGTGATTAACCCCATGTTTCATGAATTGCTTAGCCAGGGGGACTAGTCCAGACAGCGGTATACATTGTACGAGTGTGAGAATTACAAATGTTACATCTAGTCCTAGGACAATGCATTGGCGAAAGAGCATACTTTCTGATGCCTTAATTGATTTTTTGTAAAGAGGGAAGGGGGAGGGGGGGCAAACGCAGCTTGGATTTGCTCTGTCTAAGTGGATGGACAGTAAATGAATTGTCTTTGCTAAGCTTTGCGATGATTGTTCACACACAATTGGAACATGTTGTCCCATGGCTCCTTGTCTTCTTAGCTTGAGGTGGAACAAATATGTTAATATGGCTTTTTGAGAACAATTTGACGTATAATCAATCCAATTGTAGAGACCTAATCCCACGCCATCCTTTGCAACCCCCACCTCCAGCCCCCCAGAATCACACACAAAAAATAAATATTTTGGACAGCTCCTAATCTTTGCCATTGGCTTCATTTCCTAACACTAGCCAAAATGTATTTAAATAAAGAGAGTCAGCTATACGCTGTTTAAAATAGTGCATTTGAACCATACATTAAAAAATCCAACTTAGTCAGCCGCAGTCTTATTCAATTCCAAGGAGCTGCTCTTTAATATGAACCCCAGAGAGTCGTGTGACATTCCCTATCTGGACCAAAGTGGCTGGGGCTTTCCCAGTCCGAGGGCCTGGTACTGTCCGTAGTGGGTGGCACTGGCAGGGGACCCAGTACGGAGCTGAGGAGCGGGGGACGGAGGGGGCCAGAGGGGCTGTGTTGGTGGTCCATCAGGGATGACTGTCTGGGAGATTTCATTACCGATCCTTATGGTTGTCTTATGGAGGGGAGGAGAATGTCCCTGCGGGGGGGTCAGTGGACTAAACATGGTTGATCAAGGGCTCTGTTCTTTGGAGGCACCCTTTGGCTGTAGTCGGTATTCACACTGTTTATGTCTACACTAGTTCAGCAGGGATACTGGTGGGACTGGAACGCTTTGGCCCACAGCTGCTGAGTAGCATGTGGTGCCTGTGTGCGTCTATGTGTGTGTGTGTGTGTGTGTTTGTGTGTGTGTGTGTGTGTGTGTGTGTGTGTGTGTGTGTGTGTGTGTGTGTGTTTGTGTCTCGATCCTTGTCTGTACTTATGTGGGCCTGGGCTGTCTTCCCATGGGAGTGTAGTCCTGCTGTCTTCTCTGGAACTGGAGGGATGTATGTGGGGATGGATGGACAAAGAACTCAACCACTCCTCTCTTATTTCTCCCAAGCCAGGGCCGCACTGGAGGTGGGCTTAGCTTAGTGTAATATGACATTCACAGTACTACTGTTTGTTTGTGCGCTGTGTGTGTGTGTGTGGGGGGGGGGGGGTCTGTGTTTTAACGCTCTTGGTGTCAGTCGGTAGCAGACCACCCGTGTAGGCCTGCCTGTCTGCCTGCCTGCCTGCCCGTCTGCCTGCCTGATTGCCTGATTGCCTGCCCGTCTGCCTGCCTGCCTGCTTGCCCGCCTACATGCTCTAGAGTGTTAAGTCTGAAACAACAGGTGTGTCCCTACATCGTTAAAGGGTGTCCTTTCACAGTGTCAGTGTTTGTGCATCGGCTGAGTCCACCTCCTCCACCGTGGGCCTCAGTCTCTTCTTTGTGTGGCCGTGAGCATCACATGCTGGTCCCCAGCACCCTCCTGTGCAGCCAAGGGTCCAGCAGCCCTCCCCACCTCCTCATTACAGAGACGGCCGAGGGCCCTTGGACGGAGTCTTACACGGAGCACCGTGTCAGTAGTGGTTGTTTCAGACAAAGGCCATTGCAGAGGAGGCCTTTGGAAAACCCTCCTGGAATGTGCAGCACGTCATTCCAGGAATGTGGAGGCTTGGAGGGAGCATTCCTTCTGGCCATCACAATATTCCAGAGCCACCTCCGATATGCTAGGTGAGTGCGTCTATTGCAGAGCATAGAATTGCAAGGAGAAATGGAGAACGCACTCAGAGAAATGCACACACAGGAGTAAAAATATCTAATTGACCTGAACATGTATCAATTCGGATATTCAACAAGGCCATAGTAACGTAAAAGTGATCAGACCCAAAATGAATATTTAGTCCATTTATAGAATAAACTCTTCAGCTCACATTTATTATTGTAATAATCAGAACAATTGGGATCTAATTCCTACTCAGAAACAGGTACATTTGAAGAAAGAGCACGATTACCATTGCACTTCATCACTTTTGTGGTTGTTAAATGATGCACAAGCTCTGTCGAGTCCAGAAAAAAAAAGAGAAAGTCAATGAAAGAATAAAAACACTGCCAGCTCTTGGAAGCCATTCCTGCCCTGGTGGGTGTAGTTTGGTAGGGAAGGGGACTGTGACAGGAAGGTGTGGGCTGAACAACGGCGAGGCCAACTTGCGCCGGAGCTGGAGCCGCCGAGGTGGCAGCTGGCAGCAGGCTGGTGTGAAGCCATGGGTGGAGCACCAGGGTCCAGGAAGAGGCCGTGGTGAGAGGCTCCGTACAGGCCAGCGGTCGGCGTCCGCAGGCCAGGCATAGACACAGGAAATCACTGCCGGCCAAATTGAGCGGTTCAACACCAAATAACCAAATAAAGGGGGCCGGGGGTGGGGGTTCCGGGGGGAAGCCTTTGTGAATAGAACAATACCTCGTGGCCTTGGTGCCTCACTCCGGCTGGACGGCAGTCAGCTCCACGCTCATTGACATGTGCTGTCTGGCTGGGACACTCCGTCTTTCAAAGGGGAGTTTATTAATAGGCCCAGAGCAAACAGTCAGGTCTCCCAAAGTTTCCAAACGCTGCGGCTCAGGCTAGGATTTCATAATGGGATAATGACATGACTGGATTATTACACATCCTCCGTATTTATCCCTGATACTGTTTGCCTGGACAAAGTCAAGTGGGTCAGAGATGTCAATCATAGTGAGTGGCAGGGGCTCTTTCTTTTACAGTTTCCAATTTGATCTAATATGACCTCGATAGATTATTTGCCACTCCACTCCACTCAGGTACCTTTTTTAGTTTTTGCTAACTCCACCACCTTTTTCACAGAATTTCAGCCTAAAAATGGCCTTGTTCTTTCCTCGCCATCATGACTAAGGGTTTATTTTGGCTGGAGCAACCAGCATTTCTCCTCAATTATAATTTGAACAATGGCTCTAATGATGTTAGGAAGTTGGTTAAGGCTGTTAGATTTCCATCAAGGTATCCATACGGCACGTAGCCTATTTCAAAGCTCCACTTGCTGTGAACTACTGAAGTTTATGTAAGGAACCACCTTCTCAACAGCCTCTACAGGAATTCAAGTAAATCACCATTCACAGAAGGGTTGATGCACTTCATATCCTTTCGGCTTTTGAACGCCAAGTAATTTGTAGTCCTCCATTTTAAATGAAGGCTTTCCATGCAAAGAACGTCGTGCTGCGTGTTGTGGAGGGCAGTTTTTCATAATGGGAGTCATTTGATATGCGCCATTTGAAAGCCCAGCCCTTTTACGTAATGCAATATTCAGAGATGTGTATCAAGCAACCTAAGCAGAGGCTGCCCCACCTTAACACCCGAGTCAGGCTAGAAAGCCTCAAAATATGCATTCATTTATTTATTTGAAACAGTTCTTGGTGGCTTTCCCCTGTTCCTTTTGCTTTTAATGCATTGAATGGGGGAAAGATGAGGATTTTAAACCGTCGTGACTTCTGTTTGTAACACTGAATAGTATTGATATCTTCCCCGTAATAAATACAATCACTTGTTAATAAGACAAGTTATTTCATTCATAAAGTTAACTACATTGTTTTGTTATCCCTCTTTGATTTAGAAGTTTAGCTAAAAATAGAGATGGTTTACCGATTCTGCCTACGCCGCGGCAGGCTTCCTCAACTACACTCACCCAGATTGACCAGAAAATCCCATTGGAGTCTCTGTGTCCTTTGTTCCTGGAGGCAGTGAGCAAGTGTACAAAGCCCAGAGGAGTGTCACGCCACCCTGGTTAAGAATCGAGGTGCAGTCCCCTGGGACAAAGAGATGCACGGTTCGAGGCTTGGGGGCTGGCTGGCTGGCTGGCTGGCTGGCTGGCTGGCTGGCTGGCTGGCTGGCTCGTGGGTCCTCAGAGGACCGGTGACTGGCTGTTTATAAAGGGAAAGCCGCGTGGCTGCATGGGAGGAATGATTGGGCTTTTCACTGGGTAAGAGCGTTAACGTAAACGTCACCTTAATAGCCCTCCGTGTGGAGACAGAAGTCACTTTGTTCAATGAGTCGACGTGGGCCGGTGTCCCGTTTTCTGAGGACACACTGTACACTTGAGAACCCACAATTACAGGGGTATCGTGACCCAGGGGGGAGACAGTGATACAAATCCAACAGCATCAAGTTGGTTTTGGCATGGCTCGCTCGTCGCCTGCGGTTGATGGTCAGGTTGTAGACCTAGTGGGTTATTAATCTAAATATACACACCATCCCAACCTTACTGACATTCATTAAATCCCCCCCCCCCCCCAAAAAAATGTCACAACTCCTTTACTCACTCTATGTCCCTTCCCAAGCCTGTCTTTAATAGATCCTTTTCCATTTCGAGCGTCGTAATAGGATGAGGACATGGAAGTCGATGCTGCTGTAGTCGGGGGAGAAAGTTTACGATGGACAGCGGGCCAGCAGGCAGCGCCGCCCCAGGCTCGCTCCCTCCGATAGGGGCAGGAAGTGAGGCTGTCGCCTGGCCACAGGAATCCAATGCGTCCCTGGTGCGGCCGTCGCCGCAACCTCGAGGCATTCCAGGGTACATGAAACAACATGAGGCACGCCAAAGAGGGGGACTCATCAATCCGGATTAGACCAGCGCCTGTTCCTTAAACAGCCCTTTTGTTTTCCCCATCTTTCCTCTCAGTCCGCCACCTGCCCATTGTGTTTGGAATTAAGACGGCCAGACTATGCAACCGGCCTACTACCACCACCCCCCTCCTTTCCCTCCTCCTTTCTCCTGCTCTGGACACCCCGCTCACGTTGAGTGGCTATCATACCATGCTAACAAGCTGTGAGAGGACGGCCGCACTAGGAGTGGATCCATGGGGTGGCGACGGTGGGGGGGATTGGTGGACAACGGCGAGGCGTGCGATTCGACGGGCTGGATAATTAAGGAGTTACACAGGTGCTGCTGTGCGCTCCATAGGAGTGGGGGGGTGGGGGGTGGTCACGCCGTGCTGTGGTTACGCCCGCGCCGACCCTGGTAATGACGCTGATTTAGGCTGCTCCACGGGGTCAGTCTCCCGCTAGGAGAGGGCGGCGGCTGGCACGCCGGGGCGCCGGTACTCGGGCGCCTCCATTTTTCATTCCATTTGATAGCTAATCAATGAGGGGCCCGGAGGAGGAGCAGCTGAGTTCAGGGGAAAGGATCCTAATTGAATCTGACAATAATTTTCACATCTTTCTCTTGGCCTGTCTCCGATGCCATTAGCCACATCACTGTGATAATAGTTGCCATGACAGCATGAGCAATGCTCATTAATGACCCCGCTGGTGGTGGTAATGTTCTGGGCCATCTTTTTCTTTCTTTTTTTTTTCTTCTCTTTCTTCTCACTTGTCAGGCCTGCTCTCCCCTCTCCTGTGCCCTGGGCTCAGAGGTTTTCACTTTCACTTTGTCCTTAATAACCAGCAGAAGATCGTCTTTCTTTGCACGGGTCCTCCGTGTTTTTCTTGTGTGTGTATGTATGCATTTGTTGGATTTAAAAACGCACGGATGTTTAACAACACTTTAAATCGGATGAAGGCAAGTGTGAGATGACTGTGTATTGCAGGAGCAGATCACGGGGAGGGAATGGTGTTCTGGCCTTCATTTTGTCTGTTGACATAATCTCCCCACTGCGCTCTCCGCAGTTTAAGAGACAGATGTGGACGGCAGGCCCAGGAAGGAATCTATTCTTGCGCAGGGAGCGCCACAGTGCAGAGAGCCTGTGAAGAACAAACATCTGTTGTGGACAGGCCCTGTGTTCCCAATGTGGTCTGGAAGCTTCTTAACGAGCGCCGCCGACCACGTCCTCCCCCCAGAGGGCCCTGGAGGACGGACGCCTTTCTCCCCGGCTCAGGACAGACGCTCCTGCAGGGCGGCACATCAACGCTGGCTGCCTGTGAACGAGAGGGTGTCAAGAGCCAATGTCACATGTGTGACGGGTGGAGAGGGGGGGAGGGGCCGAGGCCAAGGACGGAGCAGCCACTGGGCTCCGGAGAGAGAGGAGCGCACACCCGCATACACACACACACACGTACACACACACACACACACATACGCAAAGCACTGATAGTGACTTTGACCAGTGATATAGTTAGGGGGGATTACAGGGAACGGGTTCAAGGGGTTCTGGGCTGAATGAGGGAACAGAAGGCACCCGTAGACGACGGATGACGGATTTTTTGCCGTAACATCTTAGAAGTCTGTACTTTTACGAAGCCGACAATCACTTAAGTGACTCAAGTCTGTGACTTTGAAAATACTCGCTGAAGAGCGTTTTTTACTGGCTGCCAACAGAGGACAGTTAAACATGTGGCCAAATTGAGGAACTGAAAGTGTCTCAGAGTTTTTTGTCATGTCCACACCCCACACATACGATCCCGAGTCGGGGAGTAACCCTTTGTCGACCTCACAGCATCCGACCACACGGACACCTGATCAACTACTAAGCAGTGGCCTCATATTGTTCCTCAGCATACACAGAAAAACTCTAAACTGTTGGTTGGTTGATCTTAAAGCATACATTGTTACATTTGTTAGATCTTGTCATATCTTGTCCAGGATAATTATCTGAGTTGCATTACTAAAAATTACCCTACGTTGTATTTTGATAGACTCACAATAGTTTCATATTTTATTTCCTCCTATGTTAGAATGGAGTCCCAAAATGGCAAGTGAGAGCAGTGAAACTAATTCTTTGTTTTAAATTATTCTGCGGTCTGTATCCATTGGCCCAACCCAAAAACATAAAGCAGGTGGCATTCCCCAAATTGAATTGCCCTTTGCTCAAACCAACCCCAGCAATTTAGGATCAAGCCTCCTTCCTAGTTGAGTTTAGGTTGGAGATAAATACATCAACTAAACCTCCCCTGACTCCTTGGTAAGAAGACATGCAAATAAGAGAGGAGTGGGTGATCTCATGCTGCTTGAGTGGATGCACGTTTGAACCCCTTTTGTTAAGGCAGAGCTGGAAAAACAAACATTTTGAAATTAGTTGACAGATTCCATGGGACCTCAGGCTGTTCGACATGCCGCATCCTGGCAAATTAAGGTTAAGGGAAGGTAGACAGGATCTATTGGAGCCTGACTCACCCTTGTCTGACTGAACAGGCCGCTGGAGGGCATTCCCAGTCATTAATTTGTAATTACACACATGCGTAATACACACACACACACGCGCACACACACACACAAACACATACACACACACACACAAACACAATTCTTTCTTATATATCCAATAAAACAAACATGCACATTGCTAATGTGGATTCACACAACCATTATGCGTCAGCAGTCAACAAACTGTCTTTTCAAATTCCCCCGAAGCCTTTGTTTGTGCAAGGCCCAAACAGAAATGGCCCTAACTGCTATCCTTCTCTGTCCGCTAACGCAACTCGCACTGGGGGGGGGGTCAGTCCATAGAATAAAGCACATAAATCCCGATGTAAAGATGTAATTTAGTTTTTGTTTGCTCGATGGCATTTACTTTTACCAGCGTCCCTCTCTGGAGAGCCCGCACTCCGTCAAGTGTTACCAGATGATGGTACAAGGCGGGCGAATAAAAAATGCCTGGAGGGCATGGAGGATTCTGTCTGTGTTTTGAGGAAGTGAAACAGGAAGCCCCTGTTTAAAAGAAGGTCGAGGTGACTGAGTGGCTGAGGCACCCCTCTATCCGCAGCATCTCTGACCACAGAAGGAACAACCACCCCCCCCCCCCAGAATAACCACGCGTGTCATTATTGAGCTGTCCATACAATGCGCCAGTTGCGTCTCGTCTGTAGCCTTGGAGGAGACACAGGATGCGGAGTGTTTCAACACCCTCCCGGAGCAGCTGGACGGGGCGGGTCACCAAGTCACCAAGAGGGGGTTTCCACTTCAGGCCCCTCCAATCTCAGACACACACTGAAACACACACTGAAACACACACACACACACACACACGCACACACACACACACACACACACACACACACACACACACACACACACACACACACGTGGAGATAGACGTGGTCCAGTATCGAGAACATTATTTCCCAAACTCCCTTCCTCCTCTCACATAAAATTCCCTCAAGGACCCCTCAGTCCCTGCTCGTAATCAAGATGGTGGAATATCTTGTCGGTAATAGACAGCCCTAAATACACTAAACCGTACACAAAACGGCGTCCTCCGAAACACCGCCGTCTGCATGTTTATCGTATGCTAATTTTAGTAGAGCACTGCTCAGCAACTTCTTTCAACCAATTATCCCAGCACATGTCTATAAAAGTATAAGTGTATGGTCGTCACGGTGACGGCAGTGCAAGGAAGGAGGCCGTTCCAGCGGGCTATCTCACCAACACGGTGGCGGGTGTGAACACCATGTGACAGAATGAGGCCACTCGGGCTGTAAGGGATTGGAATCTGGAATCTGGTCCTGCTCTATTGCAATTACATAATTGCGCCTTTTCTTTGTCGCGGAAATATTAGCTGAAATTGACTGGCAATCAAGGTAAATGAAGCACTTTAACAACGTGGGCCGCTGAACCCCACCCCCCTTCTTTTTTTCTTTGCTCCCCCCCTTGTCGATTTAGTTTGAAGCGGTTTGGCAATTGCATATTCAAGGGCCACGTGATGCAAACGGAGAAGTCTTTGTGGCCCTGTGCTGCAGCTCCGTGCGGAGAGAGAGATCATATCTCCGCTGGCAAGGAGCAGATCCGCATCGCTTAGGAGACCATAACAGCCCGCGAGAAAGGCGTGGGGAAACACACTGGACACGCGTTCATGTCATTCCAGCGCTGCACCTTCGCTAAGTGGGGGCCACACGTGACTGGAGGGTGTTGTGACGGCGCGAGAGCGGCCTCACTTAGGTTGTTGCTCCAGAGTTGTTGTGCGAAATCAAGAGTGCCATGTCGGAGATGTGATAGGAGCGTCTCTCACTCAATGTCCTAGCGGTTCCTCTAACTGGTGTTATTTTTGATTTGATTTGACGGAAAGGTTCAGAGGCGGAGGCCAGCGAAGGACGGAGATGCATTCCCACCGCGAGGGGATCGTTTACAAGACCAGTGGTTTGACTTGCTTTTGGACATGTGTGAACGTTGAAATGGGGCCGCTTTAAAACGGCTGGCTTCAGGTCGTCAACCGCGGACATAGAGGGCGGTCGTGTCCATGTGAACGTGCGTGTAGCTGGATGACCTGAAAGTGAGTGCCACGCTTACAAGACCGTCCCGGCGGATCAAGTTCCCCACTACCTCCCTATCTTTTGGGAGAGAGAGAAGTGATGAAGAGGACCCAGCGCGTCACACCGGAGCCCTTCGCCCAGGTGTGCACGCGTGCTTCCTTATTATGCCCCTTTTACTTAAGTGAGCAAATTAAATATCAGGGGCTAGGACAGGAGTGGAGCAGTCCGTTAATTACATCTAATAAATCTCGATCCAAAGCGCCCTCCGGGGGAGGAAACGACTGCCAGGGAGCGCAGGAACCCAAGTGGCACGTTGGTATTTGTTATTCTACCATTAAAAGACGAGGCACGCTGACTCGCCATCGCTCAGTCGGGGAGGGCCTCGTGGATGGGCACGTCAGCGCATTGCCCCCCCCCCCCCGTGCCTCTGTTTACCTCTGTCTGCTTCACTCCCGCCCCGCAGCCAGCGCACACTCATCCAGGTCCACTCCGATGCCCATTAACGCGGCACTGTCCCATGACGTGTCCGGGGCCTTCCTCGCGTTCCCGTCGCGGGAAACGCAGCTGCTCCTCTCCCCGTCGCTCTGTTTGAGCCGCGGCCGTGTCTAACGTAGCGCTACTCAGCCCTATGGAGGGTTGGCTCCGGAGAGCCATTTCATTCAGGTGTTAAGCCCCTATGGCACAAAGCCAGAGATAAGGGTGAGCTTTGCACACCTTGATTACAACGTGATTTACATCGGAGCGCACGGGGTGGACTTAAGATCTCTGCCCTGGAGATTAACGCACACCGTGCTACTGTAGGTTTTATTACCTTTCACAAGGCCGTGCTTTATTGCTTACGTAATCCCGCTGCAGAGTTGATCATTTTGCGACACTTCACGTTCCTCGCTGACCTCAGTGAGGAAGTCTTTGTTTCAGATGGAGCCGGCCCGGGTGTGAGGCACGCTCGTATGCAGATCGTGTGGTGGCGTAGGTTTGTCCCCATACTGCAGGCAGCTCCCCAGAACACACAGACGCTCTTTGTGCAACGCCGTGAAAAAAAAAGGAAACCTGATAAATGTCCAATCGAAACACACGCCGGCGCTATGCGGGGTGGGGGTTTGTGAATAGAAGAAGAGAAGTTTGAATATAATTTTTTTTTTTACATTTCCCAAAATGATGTTGAAGAATGTATGATAAAACCATAGTCTGTATTTATGTCAGTGTACTTACAGACCAACATGGTTAGTATTTGTTGGAAAGGATATTTGTCATAATGTTCTGTGTTGAGCTTAGACCAATTTATAAAAAAAAAAATTGGAAGCTTTGTAACCATCAATTCTTCCTTTGTGGCTAATGTCTGACTAACAAATGAAACCAAGGGTATTGTTGGTAATCATTTTTGGGGTATAAGTTGTGCTTAGGGTAATTTCATGACTCATATTACAAGTTGTCTATCGTTCCTCTAGAGAGGGATACCATACTGCTCCAGTCCTAAAGGAATTCTCCACCTCCCCCCCCCCCCCCCCATACATTGTTCCTGGCCCAAACTGATATGTGCCTTAGGGTGTATTCGAAACTACACACATTGAGACTCTTTGGTGAACACAAGTTGAACTGCACCTTTTCTAGAGGCTGTCAAACGTCTGAACGGGGAGCTATGGTCCGGGTTGGAGGAGGAGGATTCCGCCTGGGAGTCAGCCCGGGGTAAACTGGCAACCGACCAATGATGAAGGAGGCTAGCGGGTGCAGCATCTCAATGATTTAGGCTTGGCCAGAAGAGCCTGGAGAGGATGAGCTTCCTCCATACCTTCTGAGGGACATACGTGACTTTGTGAACAAACCATAGGAGAGGGCGGACCGACAACGCCATGGCAATTACAGATATAGAAGGTGGCAAAAAATTTAAAATAAAAATACAATATATTATATCAGGCATTATGTCAGGCGGCCCTAAAAAAAAATTTAACATTAAAAAGTTTAAACGTAACAAACAGATTTATAGATTAGTGCCCAGATTATTTTTGCTGTAATAAATGGAAAACATTGTTGTCTCCATTTGTGCTAAAGGCCAAGCATAATCAGCCAATCACAACCCACAGATCTGGACAGTAGCTGTAAAAAGTGACTGAGTGGACCATGGAGAGCATTAACACTGATTATTCAAATCAACTTCAGCGAGTGTCTCCCCGGCCATACCGCCATTAGAGCAGCTCCACTGTATCCTTCACTCACAGCCCACTCAACTTCTTTCACTGATTAATTGCTTTACGTATACACTCAGAAGTGAACACAAAATAACATGCCCTTTGAAGAGTCCAGTGGGTAAAAACGTTCTAGCACTCTCACACGCCGCGCAGGTTCGGTTTGTGGACGGATGTCTGTTCTCAGTAGCAAACAAATCCTTTTATTCAAATGGCAGTGTGGGCCTGGGCCTGGCCTCACGTTGGGACGGGGAGGGCCCAGTGAGCCACAAGGGCCGTGGCTCTCTTAATGTGTGGGGCTAAAGGCCTCTGTAAGCAGGGCCCCGTCCTGTCCAGGGCCCTGTTAACACTCCACACATTCGGAGGCACAGAACCATGTCCCCGGCCGCGCTCTTTAAACACTTGTTAAAACTTGCACTTTTTCTGCAAAGTCAACAGCCGGCAACGACTCTACGGGGACTGCTCCGCTCTCTTTCTCTCTCTCTCTCTCTTTCTCTCTCTCTCTCTCCTGCTCAGGCTCTGCAGAGGGATGGAGGTGGGAGAGAGAGGTAGAGAGGAGCAAAAAAAAAAAAAAAAAAGAGAGCCTCGGTCCACCCACTGCCCCCGTTTCGTTTATGAAGGGTCTGATTGAGGGGCAGAGTCAACTCAGAGCCACTCAACCGAGACGCCCCGACACCCCTGACCCGCTGTCTAAACCCCCCAAACTAGACTACTGAGACCGGCCGAGCGGGCTTACATTACCGTTACCTGTGAGACCTTGGCAAGGCCCGACCGCCCGAATGGAAACCCTGGGCAAATAAAAGCGAGGCAGAGTGTCTGCACTCTCTCTGCCCGCAGATGGATGCCGAGAGGCAACCCGAGCTGGGGACCAGTCGTCTGTGGCGGAGACGCAAAGACATGCAAGGGGGGGGGGTTCTCCCCTTCAGGGGCCCCGGCTTCCAGGGTCCATAACAGGTTCACCCTGCTGGAAAGTCTGGTACTGAAGTCTGGGAGAGTTTCCATTGTTAGCACAGGGCAGAGACAGATAGACAGAGAGAGAAAGAGAGAGAGAGAGAGAGAGAGAGAGAGAGAGAGAGAGAGAGAGAGAGAGAG
>JAVQJS010024357.1:0-12341 GCA_036024795.1 Galaxias rostratus | reverse complement strand
CTAACGAAGTACTTAAAGGGTTAGGCTTAGATCTTCTTTAAATGCACTTAAAAGAACTACAATGCACACACTAAATTACGATGGCATGCTGATGTTTTTAAATAGTAGCAGGTTTACCTAACATGATTATGACTATGCCTAAGAAAACGTAATGTCTAAAATTTGAAGACCGTGCCTAGAAGTCGATTATTCACACCTGGCAGACTACCACCATCCACTCTACGCGTCGTTCCACTTCTACGGGATGGATTTGCCAAAGGGGGAATCCAATGGATTACTCTTTCCCACAAATTATTTCCGGGATTACAACGGAGGATTAGATGTTTTTTTACTGAAAGCGGAAGTACGGGGCATTTGATCTAATCATTAGATACATTATTCTAATGTATAGCGGATCTGTAAAAAAATTCAGTGGAGAATTATGTTCAAAGGTTCAAGACTTTTTGCTGCTTGACCATTGGAGGGGATGATTGTCTTTGTGACCATTGAGAGTAGGTTGTCTAGCCATTATCCCAATGACCAACATTGTGTTAACCAGCTACTTGAAAGTCAGATAACCTTATTGATGGTCTTGAAACAACAATAGCACAATAATCTATAGTTAGGAAAAATGGATTGAATGTAGGTTAAGTCATAGTTAAACCAAAAATAGCTGCAAGTCAATTGTCGGGTAATTGTACAATAGGGCATTTAAATTGGGCCATAAAACCATGAACACATTAAGTAGCATTGTCAAAAGTATAAGGATGAGTAAGTAGTTTCAAAAGTAATTTGAAAATGTTTCCATATCACATGTACAAACTGGATGCCTGCCTAAATGACGCTAAAATGCTCACCTGCAGGAAAGCTGCACTAGCATGGAACTGGCTCACAAACATGATGATAAAATGAGTATTAAATGCCATTGGGATCACAGTAAATACGTTTTTAAGAGTATTGCTTCTTACATAAAGGGTTACATAAATCAACACAGTCTTGGACCGACTGTTTAAGATAAATAATCAATCAGCGAAAATAAACCTAGTAACAAGTAAAAATATAAAATACATTTAAAATATTAGTTATACAATATTTTTTTTTGTATTCAACGATACATAGGCTATGTTGTAATGTCAAATGGGGACAAGTTGTGCTATTCCAAATTTGATGAGAAAATGTTATACAATGTTTCTACCTTATATAAGTGAGCTGTAAAGGCGACCAATGGGCACTAACTTAAGGAATCACGTGAGTACTTGCGCTTGGTTAGGTCAATCACTTCTGGAAAACGAAATAGCAGCCCGGCTAGCAAGATCTTTCGTGTGTAAGATTGGCTTTATTTTTTAGAATTGTGTGTTTATTTCTCTAATCAGTTACGTAGTTTCTATGTAAAAGATCGGTAATTTGGACCTTGAGACCGTTCAAAAGAACACTTTGCTACGTAACGTTATCTTATCCACCGGGTGTCAGAATCGAGCAATCTCCGGTCTAGCTAACGTAACGCGTTAGCTACATACCAGGTCAACCTTTGAAAAACATCTACAAATTAGTTGACGTTCCACTGGGATTGGACCTAACTACTTTTTTTGTATAATGCGAACAGTAGATTACCAACACGTTTTGTGATGCTTTATGGAAGAGTTGCACTCCCCACTCTATTTCCAGGATTTGAATTAAGACTCTATACTACTGAGAGCCTGTTATTCAAGCTAGTGGAACGGTATGCACGAGTGTAAGTTAAGAGCTTTTCCAGAAGGATACTTACCAACCAGTGAACAACCCGCGGACTTCAGTTGTGTTATCATTTGAAATATTTTTAAAGGAGCGATGTTTTTAGACACTGCAGCCCATTTTTAATACATTTGTTGAATAGTTCAGCGTTAAGCGTAAATGTTGGCGATTTGATAAGTGTCACACTTGACTTGACGCTGAAAAACGTCTGAACAAAACCATTGTGTTTAACATTATAGCGACATGATTTGCACGCAAGTTTTATGCGTGTTTTGGCAGCCTTTGTCAGGCAACAATTGATCATTGCCATTGATAGTTCCTGAGGAGGATGAAAACAAGAATGCAACCTCACCAGGGAGAACTGTTTGTCCATCCGCTCTCCAACCCTGGAGCTGCCGGTATATACCCTGAAATGCTGGAAGTTGCCGAGGAAGCCAGTCGGGCCGGGGACTTCAACCTTGCTGTAGAAATATACAGTTCCCAGCTCGCGGACCTTCAGCAGCCTGACCGTGGCCTTTGTTTGCGCAAAGCGGACTCACTAGTGCAGGCCGGTCGGATAACAGAGGCACTTGACTCGTATTGCACCGCGGCGAATTTAGGCAAGCCCAGAGGAGAGGAGTTGGGTCTACTCGTTGAAAACATTGCACGGACACTTCGTGAAAAAGATTTGAACATTACGTCTAGGGGTAGAAGTGACTACACTAAAACGCAAAGTGGTTTGAAGAACGACGAAGATGTATTTGAAGACGAACCCCTAGACTTGTTTTCATGTCGGCTTTGTAGGTGTTTACTTTCTGAACCAACAACCTTGGAATGTGGGCACACGTTTTGCAAAAGTTGTATAGAAGACGATACTGTAAAAGAATGCCTACAGTGCAGGCATAAATTGAACATAAAAGAAGTATCAATATTGCCCATGGGCCTAAGAGTAAATGTTGTCCTTAGTAGTTTGATGGATAAATGGTTTGACTCTGAAAGCAAAGCAAGGAGGTACTGGATCGAGGGCGAGGTACAATGGAAAAAGCGAGACCTCGCAGATGCATTGGAGAAGTTCAACAAAGCTGTAGAGCTTGGTAAGTTAACAATACATTTCCGTATTGCATTACCATAAAATGCGTTTTGATCTAATTGTTACGTTAATGGTATCGAACCATACTTTTTAGAAGTAGACAATAAATAGTAAAGGTGACCTACTTTTTCTTTACTTACTGTTATGCGCTATGTCACCGGTGGGGGCGACACTGACCCTACTCGGACATGTTACATGACGCTGCACTGCTCTAATTTTCATTATAAAACGCGTGATATCACATTTTCATTTCCTGAAGCAACTCCAGTTAAACATTTCTTTACAGTTGAGAAATTAGACTGAGCTTATGCTCTCTCCTCGCATACGTTGTATAAGTCGGTCCGACGCTTAGGTAACATGTCTGGGGCAAGGCTGTTCTAGTTTTAAAGTGATATAACCACTATAGGCTCTGTCCACGCATTAGACGGAACCCATGGGTACAGCAGGTTTACACTGAACCAAATTATGTGTTATAAGACTGTTTATGTCAGAGCATCTGCTCTGTAACTTGTAGCGCAGATAGGTCGCGATAAATGGTCACGGCTGCCTTCACAGCTTGTGAATGTTGGACAACATTCCGAGCAAAGCCTTCTGCTGCCTGTAAAGCATTTCCAACACTTTGTCACCGTACTACAGCATGAGCACCCGTCAGCTAAAATACACCTTAAATGATTTTGGCTAAAAAGTGGATTAGAATGAAATGGCAATACGTCATAACATTTAGCATTGTTTTTTAAATACATTATGTATAATCATCCCAATAAGCCCTGTACATACACAGTATGAGAGGACTTCCATTTTGAGCGGATGTTGGTAGAAATGTAGATCAGCGATCTAACATTGGAAGGGGGGGGGGGGGTTGAGCAAGTAAGCAGCCCTCGTTGCATGGAGATAGGGAGCAAGCCAGGCCATGTTCTGGAACTTAGGCTGGTTATGCTATGGCACTTGCTGACCCCATTCTTTTTATTTAATGTCAGATAATGACCTGCTTATGTAAGGAACAGGAGGCGATAGGGTAGGGGAAGAATACGCTTTATTTTTATTTTTACCTTCACAGAGATTAAATTCCCTTGATGTACAGGGTAAAGAATTACTATTTCACATTATGTTTTTGTCCTTCTACCACTGTTTGCAGTTGTATTGTAAATAAAACTTTGTTTTTAAAGACTTGCAGGTTATGCTTAATGGTGTGGGCCTTGGAGTCTTGGAGAGGCTCATTTGTTATTTTTCGGTTGTTTATTAAAATAGTCTTCCTTCATTCTTCCTTGTAACATGGCCAGAAGGATAGCATAAGCTTTCCAAACCGGGCAGAGGGTTGACATTTGTTTTCAGTCTGCGAGCCTACCACGTAATGTGCGTGGTTCATTATAGTGCAATATTGTTGTCCAACAACCACCACCACAGGTCATTGTAGTGGCTGTTGTTTGCGTGATGAGTGTGTTAGCACTCATTGAGACACTCACACCGGTCTAAGTCTGTTCTTGGGGCTTTCTGTGCTAGCAGGCTGTTCCCTTGGTACACAATTGAATTGTTATGACACACCAGTATCATCCAGTAATGGTACCAGATTATCTATGGTGGAGGTTCTGTGAGCAGGAATCTTTTTACATAAAATAAAAAGATGGCACATAGTCGAGTAGAATTAATTTAGCTAACTGTACTGCAGAACCTTGCCTCAACTGTTGACCAACTTAAAATGTATTTGTTTTACAGAGATTTAAGATGGTTCTGCATTCAAAATGTTTGTTATTTTTGGTCCATTAGCTAATTATTTTTTATTTATTTTAGTTTAATTGATAACGTGCTACAAAGAGAGTGGGCAGACACCTATAAAACCACACAACTGCTTTGTGACTGAGCGCTTCAATTTTGCTTTTCCTCATTTATTTCTTTTAGCCCCCTCTACAAACCGTCTGGTGCAACAACGGGCTGAGCTTCACTTGGAAATGGGGAATTACAGCCAGGCTGTCCATGATGCTGAAAGTATTTGTCGGGTCAAGCCTCATTCACCCAAGGTAAGACTTGTTGAAAACTCTATGTATGAATGAATTACATACAAGTGCCCCAGGTGTTTGTGTTAACACGTCGACACATACATAGTGGTATTATACAAATAGGAGGAAATGTTTTTATTTATTTTTTTTATTTTTTTTTTTTTTATTAAATACTCTTGGGTTTCTCTCCAGGCCCACTATGTGAAGGCGTCCGCCTTGAGTAAAGCTGGCCGAAATGAGGAGGCCTTTCAGGAGTACTTGATGTGCATGGCCCTCAAACCCGACTGGACAAAAGTAAAGCTCGAAGCTCAGGAGGTAAGATGTTCTAAAATGCTCAAGACCAATATTCATGTTTGACCCAAAATTGCAATTTTTTATTTTTATTTTTTATTTGACGCCAGCGATAAGATCCGATTTTTTTTAGTACTTGGAGTTTACTTTTAATGAACAGAAAATTAGATGCTGGATGTGTTCTTGCTTTCTACCTATCAGACAGGATTAGCTGCGGTGCGGAGTTCCATCGACCACAGCTCCTCCAGTAGCCTCACTGCTCTGGGAGAGCTGTGGCTAGAATATCCGACATTGTATGTGCCCTGCTTTTTAAATCAGGCTGTTAGAACAGCAAGTAACGGCATGGGAACTATGTGACCAAGTGGTATAGTAATTCTAGTGGCTTGACTGGTAGCCAGGTAGGGATGGACTGATGGTGCCTGAAATTAGACTTGGCTAACGTGGCTGAGGTCATGCCAGCCTCTTTATTTGGAGTAGGGTAAATCAGTGCAACTAAAGACAACACTGCACTGCCTGTTGATCTTTTGCAAGGGCTTGGTAGTCAAGTGTTTTTAATTTGCTTCATAAAGAAGCAAGAAACTGAGATTAAACCGAATGTCAGCCCCTATGTACTTGTTGGCTTAGGACTCCGGTTTTCTAATGGAGGTTCTCTTTTGTTTAACTGTTCTCGTTGTGCTTTTTTTGTGTTTGTTTGCTTTGTCCAGGTGCTCAGCAACTTGTTCTCCTCAGTGTTTGAAAACGGGGACACTCCTCTGCAACCCATCCAAGGGGGTGCCCCTACCCGGCTCTTCAAGCCCTCCGCCCTCCTCAGCTCCCTCAGGCCTCCTGGAATGAGGAACGGCTGCACCTCCAGTGTAAGGCCGCGTGTTTTCTTTTAAACACTCAATATCCTAGACACAAAAACCCACCTGACATTTCCTTGCTTGAATCACTTCATCAAGAAGAACCCAAACCTAGTCTTGTCTGTGTTGACGGCCTTTCCTAACTTGGTTATCCTCCTCTTCCAGGACTCTGGCCAGTTCAGCGTGACTAAGAGTTCGCTGTGGGAAGGTCCGTCTGGGTCCTCTCGACCTCCCCTGTCCCCCGGGCGAGTGGAGCCTTCCCCAGAGGAAGGCAGCACCAAGAGTCTGGCCAGCGTCCTGGCAGCCCTGCCAGCACCCCCTGGTGGCACGAAGAGGAAGCACAGCGAGGAGGAGCAGGCCTTCGGACTGCCCTCCAAGTTCCCCAGACAAGGTACCTACCAAAAACGACCTTTCTTAACAAAAAACGACTGGTCTAAACATCACACGTATAACCACCCCAAGCATTCTGGGCGACAATGGGTCATTTCAACGGAGCTGAGATTTGTGCTAAGGGATGCTGTGTCTTGACCCCAGACGATTACTTGAGGGCGCCTCCTCCTGCTGCTGCTGCTGCTGCTGCTGCTGCTGCTTCTGAGTGCGAAGGGAAGACGGTGCCTGTCGATTTGCTGGACAGCGCGGACATGGAGTGCTCCCTCTGCATGAGGTAAGACACTGCTCCCTGACCAACCCTGCACAACGAATTGTTCTCTCAATAAGCCAGGTATTCCCATGTTTAAATCTGTTGCATGAGGACCTAGATTATATAAAAAAAAATGAAGTGGAAACCATGCTCACCACTCTTCTTGTGTAGATGTCAATCCTAGTCTTTTCTATTTAGCTCCTTGTGCTAATACTTGTGCTATGTCTGTGTTTTCTTGCAGGTTGTTCTATGAGCCTGTTGCCACCCCCTGTGGACACACCTTCTGCCTCAAGTGTCTGGAGCGCTGCATGGACCACAACCCTAACTGCCCGCTCTGCAAAGAGAACCTGTCCAAGGTAAACACACCTGGGCACTGCGACATTATCAAATATACATCGTATATGTAGTTTAGTCGATTCATATGTCTCAATAAACACTTGTTAGAAAAAATAACATGTTGCTCGCAAACAAAGACTATTTGATTGAATTGTATACATGCTTTTGCTTTGTATGTTACTTGCATGTTTTCAGCCATGCTTACAGAACACTTTAACATGTATAATTTATTATTTTAATCTTGGATTTAAGTAAAAGTAGTTTACAATGAAGGAAAAGTTGAAAAGAGCAATTGAAGTTCCTGACCTTTTCTTTTCTCAAAATGTATTTTACAAAATTATTAATCTTTAAGTGTCTTAGTAAAATATTTCAATTTCAAAAATTATATAATTAATTAATGATATAGTTCATATTTGAACTAATGCCTGCTCCTCAAACTCCGTATTGGCCTGTATTTTTTTTAAAATTTCCACTACATGCCTGTCAACATTTTAAATATGTTTAGGCCAAAGGGAATGTTCCATTTAGTTTATGAATTTGTATTTTGAGTGTAGTTGCTTGAGAAGGGCAATGTTTATTTTAAAGAAATCTTTTTAGGCGCACATCATCAGTAGGTCACCAGCCACGTAATGATCCTGTGTGTTTAACTGCTTAATCATTGATGTTTTCAACGTTTCTAGTGGAATGTGTCTGTTAGTTATTTATCGTGTATCTGACCCCATTTATCTCTCTTCCAGTACTTGGCGGTCCGGGGCTTTGAGAAGACACTGTTGATGGAAGAGGTGCTGCAGCGTTACCTAGGCAAGGAGCTGGCTGAGAGGAAAAAGATGCATGAGGAGGAGATGAAGGAGCTCTCCAAGTGAGTCACAAGAACACACACATTCTCCATTCTCCTAGGCTCTGAGCAGTTTTAGGACACATTAACACAAACACTCACGCACAGGAGGATGCTCCCTCAAATTCAAGAGTCATCCACAGTTTCTGTGTGCTCCTCCAGCCTTTTAGTTCTCGTGCTGTAGAACAGTTTGATGGGTACTTCCCAACTGTTGACGCTTCACTGTCCAGGCCAGTGTCCCTGTCGCTAACATCCTCCGAACCCCCTTTCGCTCTCCCCGAAACCCTGCAGCCTGAACCAGGAGGTGCCCATCTTCATCTGCACCATGGCCTTCCCCACCATCCCGTGTCCGCTGCACGTCTTTGAGCCGCGCTACCGCCTGATGATCCGCCGCTCCATCGAGACGGGCACCAAGCAGTTTGGCATGTGCATCGCCGATGAGCTCAAGGGCTTTGCCGACTTCGGTTGCATGCTGGAAGTGCGTGACGTCAAGTTCTTCCCCGACGGCCGCTCGGTGGTGGACACCATAGGCGCGGCGCGCTTCAAGGTGCTGAGCCACGGCCTGAGGGACGGCTACAACACGGCCAAGATCGAATATCTGGAGGACAAAAAGGTGAGCGGCCCAGTCGTTGGCTGGCCAGAGGGTGTTTGTGAGGACGCGGTTTTGATGGACGGGGGTACTTGAGGAGGTGACCTGTGGAATTGATTTTGTCTATCCGTATTTTTGTTTATCTGTCAGCCGTTTGCGCCCTACTCTTTGGAGTCTTTCATGCCTAACAGTCTGTGTGTGGTTGTCAGGTGGAGGGAGAAGAGCTAGTGGAGCTGAAGAAGCTGCACGACTCTGTGTACGAACAGGCTAACGGCTGGTTCACCTCGCTTAAGGACAACATGAAGAGCCAGATCCTCAGCCACTTTGGAAGCTTGCCAGGGAAAGACTCTGATCCACAGGTAAAGCCTGCATCCATCTGTTCAACCAGCCAAACTTGTTATCTTAGTAGGTTTTCACTGACTTATCTGACTTCTCAAATATAGTTCGAGCGTAGCGGATAGAAAGACACTTTGTACCCAATGGAGAAACATTTTATTGTTACGATTTAAACAGATTATCACAAGATTTCCTCTCACACTAGGCAAACGGTACAGGTCGCCAAAATCATCTCTTACATTACAACTGTCTCTAGTAATTAAGTCAATAGAAAAATAATAAACATTTTTGAAGATTTAAACTAAAAGAACACACTCATATCTTTACCAAAGGAAAGGTGTAGTTTTCAAAAAGTATGATCTTGCTATTTAGCTCGTTGATTACGTGACTAACCAGGGGGTTCTGCGTTTCCTTCCATCCCTTCAGTTCAGCCCCAGTGGTCCGGCGTGGTGCTGGTGGCTCTTGGCTGTCCTCCCCTTGGAGAACCGTGCTCAGCTCACCATATTGGCCATGACCGCGCTGAAGGACCGTCTAATCGCCATCCGCAGGGTCCTCATCTTTGTCACGCGCAAACGACCCCGGTGATCATTGTCCTGTGGCGGCTGGTTCATGAACTCAACTCACTCAACTCACTATTTATTTGGTTCTTCTGTACTCCTCATTTTTCCAAAATAGAGCAATGCCTTTAAAGATCACGGGCAGTTGGTGCTGGGATTGATTGATGGGGATATCATGGATTCTGGTCTGTCTATCTTTATTCATGTCGGGTGCTAACTAGAACTGTGACCCGTGGAACATCTCACCCTCCACTGGCTCCCCAAAGTGCTCATCTCATAAACCTAGTCATGGCCAAAGTAAACTCTGTCATACTGTGAAGGGGAAAAGACGTTATCAAGAGAACTACAGGAATACAAAGATTCCCCTTCCACAGCAGCATTACAATTTGGCAGAGAAAACTAAAAGTAGCATGTAAAATGACCTAAACAAACAAAGTACCTTTGACGCACATTGTAGACCTACTCGCTCAACTATTTTCTCCCGATGGACAGTTTGTCAAATAAATGTGAAAAAAGGACATTTTTGACTGACAAAAACTAAATTTGTTGAACTGAGAAACACAATGCAGAATGTATTGGGGTGTCTGTATTAGGGGTGCCATTCAGTTTTTTTGTTTTGTTTTTTACAATTGTCAAATATTGATAACTTAAGCTATGACAGGGCACACACTTAAGTTCCAGAGAGCTGATAATGGTGAATAAGGTGGCCAATGGAATGCCGTTTGTACTCCTGTGATGGCTGCTTCTATCTTTTCAGACCTAATTGGGCCAAATGAAGACGCACATCTTAAGGCAATGCTGGATCTTGACAACTATTCTTTGCACCGCAGTACATGATAATGAAATAGATAGAATGAATGGTGAATAACTCAGTCAAAACAATTGTCTTAAAAGCAAAGTCTTAAAGAAAGTCAAAATGTAAAACTTTGGCGATATATGGGTTTTAAGAAGTTAAATCGATTGGAAGTGGTTGATTTAGGGAGATTAAGACTTACCCAAACCCACCCTTCTACCACCCCATCTCCCCCAACCTACAGTACACGATTTGGTTCAACAACTACTTCACAACCATCAGCTATGTATGCAATTTATGTGTGTCTTGTAAATATGATTCTGTTTCCTCTGCAATGCCCTTAAATGTTTTATTACGGTAAATTGTTGAGTGTGTTAATAATTGTATATCAATGTAATTTGAGGCCTTTGCAAAGCACTAATTAATTCTTTAATTTCTTCCTTTTTTTGTGACCTGTTATGTCTAACCCCATTGCAGATACACCTTATATCTTATGTTGATACATGATGATACATGCTGCATTTCCCATGAATATTTGTAAAAGGAAATCTTATAACAATTTTTTATTGGAAATAAATACACTCATGTTCAATCGTGTGGTAATTTTTACATTGTTATTAAATGTTTTAAGTCATTGGTCAAATAAAGGTTTCTGAATTTTATTAGTGACATGAACTATAAAACTAAACATAATCAAAAGTGCGATTTATGGACAATGATAACCTGACCTGTCAATTGTATTATTTCAGAGACATGGATAATGTAAATGGATTTTACTCCTATGATAAATCACAGTGAATCTTCATCAGGTCATTACAACACTTCCCTTTACAGTATTAACCATTCTGCATAAAGTTAGTTTTCTTATTTCTTAAATTGTCAAATTATACTATAGGTTATTCAGTCATTATGTAGAAAGTATCATCAAGTTAAGCACTCAAAAATCTTATGCTCCATCAGAGCCAATTTCTGTGGCCAATTTCCAAATCGATACAAGACGATATGTTCCCTGGCTTAGAACACCCATCATTTTTGACGATTTTGATCCGTGTACAAGTGTTTGGTAACGTGTTTACTCTGCCATCATGTAAGGGCATATCAACTACTCACCCCGACTAGGGCTGGCTGGCCTTGATGCAGACGCTGCTTATGCAACTTCACAGGAACTGACTTGGCCTCGGCCGTTGTTAGTCTGTGTAGACAGACTTCAAATATTTCTATGCTAGACTTACATAAAGCAGACACCACATCATTTATAAAGGGGCAAATTATTATTGTAATTTTTTATTAAAAGGAGGGGGGGTTGAGGGTGCTGGCTTATTCCAAGTTAAAGTTGAATAAATGTTTGTCCACACTATACTTCATCCAAGGTTATTCTATTAACCATTCCTTTCTACATTAAGGACAGATCTCTCTGAGGTAAAACATCCTTCTGTTTAAAGCAAGAACACTGCCTAAGCAAGAGTAAGCTGTAAACACCACTGTACTTTTAAGATGCATATTGACTTTGGAAATGTCGTGGTCAACCCAGATTCGCCATATCAATAGCTAAGGGGGAGATGACACAGAGTCGTAATTATTTTTCTATTTTTTCCTCTCCAGCTCTGTCATTGGAGGTGATTTATATAGTCTGTTCAGTGTGGTTGTTGCTGGGCAAAATGCTGCATGTTGTTCCGAGATGCAGTAATAGCTGGTGACCAGAGAGAGGCAGCGTTATGTTGAAAATACATATGAAAGGCTGATGAATGTTGTTGGGGCACTGGGTTCATAGAAAGAGACAGAGAGGTATAATGCTTTATGTCTCAACAGGAGACAGACAGACTTACCACACCCATGCCTGAAGTTGATGGTCAATTGAGGGGAGACACAACATCACCCACACGTACCTTTACATGCTTAAGCATGCACACGCACACACACACACACACATGGTCCAAACAAGACAGTCAATGGTAGTCTACGTCAATAATTCATCTCTCGATATCCAGCACGTTTATTTATTTACATGGTTTAATCAGAAAACCCCTCCTAGTTTTTTTATTTCATTGCAATAATTAATATGTCCTTGAATGGCTTTGAAGGAACCTTTTTTAGATGAAGGCAGGCAGAAACAGATAAGAAAGGAAGACATAAAAAAGGAAGATGATGTTATTATGGTGATCAAGTCAAGGTGCACCACAGGTAACCCCGTGCTCTTTGACCCTCCTGACTCATGCCCTGCTCACCTGCTTCCACTCAGACATAGGCCCACACTTGAAAACATGGACACACACACACACACACACACACACACACACACACACACACACACACACACACACACACACACACACACACACACACACACAA
>JAVQJS010024344.1:0-10321 GCA_036024795.1 Galaxias rostratus | reverse complement strand
TGTGTGTGTGTGTGTGTGTGTGTGTGTGTGTGTGTGTGTGTGTGTGTGTGTGTGTGTGTGTGTGTGTGTGTGTGTGTGTGTGTGTGTGTGTGTGTGTGTGTGTGCGCGCGCGCGTGCGTGCACTCTGTTTGCGGATGCTTGCATTTCTCAGGGTTAACTGAACATATGAATGTATTCCCCTGTCCCCCTCCGTCTCTCCCTGCAGAGGAGTGTTCCTACTGGCTGCCTCTCTATGGCAGTATGTGTTGTCGCCTGGCAGCCCAGCCCCTCTGTATGACCCAGAAGGTGATGAGCGGCTGCTTGAAGGTCAAGGTGAGTGTGAGTGCGTCTTTGTGTGTGCACGAGAGACAGAGAGAGAGAGAGAGAGTGTGTGTGTGTGTGTGTGTGTGTGTGTGTGTGTGTGTGTGTGTGTGTGTGTGTGTGTGTGTGTGTGTGTGTGTGTGTGTGTGTGTTTGTGTGTGCCAGCGTATTCCAGAACTGTAGTCTGATTTTGTCTCTAGCCCTTTTGGAATGTCTACCCTCTCCTATTCTCGTTCCGTCCCCTGTCTCCAGCTATGTCTCGGTGTCAGAAGCTAATCTATTTGATCTCTGTCCCACAGCAGTTAGGAGGTGACCCCCAATCCTGGACGACGGTGTACGGTGTCCTGAAAGGGACAAACCTTTTCTGTTACCATCGACAAGAAGATGTAGAAGCAAACATTGAGCCTGCATTTACAATTGCCGTCAACAAGGTCAGTGAATTAGGGTCTCACTCTACTTGGCCATTCAGTGCAATGTACTTTACTCGTTTCACTCTCAATCTGCAAAATGTATCAACTGCTTCCTTTTCCGGGTCTACCTCAAGTTCCCTGAACACAAAGGGATATTGATATAGTTCTAGCTTTGACGTCTTGTTTGTTGTTGTGAAACTGGTCATGCGGAAACCATAGACTTGTCATTAATTCACACCAACCATTGACAAGGCAATTTTACTCAATTATGTCTGCAGTAAGAAATGTTCTTTCCCACATGTCTGGGGAACACAATGAGACACTAAGACTCTTGCTCATCTTGGACGCTAAGACACTCGCTCATCTTATTTCCTGTGTGTCAGTGTGTTGGTCCCTGTGGGCCTCCCATTTTTCCACGGTGACTCACTAACCCCTGACCCTGAATCCAAAGCTCTGCTACTTCCTGGGCTCCAGCAGTCGCACTCAGCATAATATGCATGGTCCCGCCTTGCTCCCACCAAACGCTGGCTCAAGGCAAACCGAGATTAGGGACGTAGCGCCACTGCCACCTACTGGTCACAAGGGGTACAGTGGCACCCCGGGCTCATGGTCAAAGACTAGATTTTAAGATTTTTCTGCGATTACAATTTCTTTGGGAAATTGTTGTTATTGTCAGTGGGTGTGGCGTAAAAGTGTACTTTAATTTGCCGTCCTCGTTTTAGGAGACAAAGATACGCTCGTCAGAGAAGGAGCCGCACAACAAGGCTCAGAGCATCTGCATCAGTAACCAGTACGGTGGAGAAGAAGTCACACACACGCTGTCAGCGGACACACGGGAAGAAACACACCGATGGATGGAAGCCTTCTGGCAGCACTTCTTCGACATGAGTAAGTAACACACACACACACACACACACACACACACACACACCTCAGATAAACTTGATGGCTTCCATGCGGCACTTTGTGCCCGCACTCTACTATTGATTAGCGTTGTCCCTCAAAGCTTCTCGCTTGCATCTCAGCGTTATCCTGTTCTGATTGGAAGGTTGTCCATGAGGGTGAAGGTGTCTTCTTCCTCTTTCGTAGGCCAATGGAAGCAGTGCTGCGATGACGTCATGAAGATAGAGCTACCATCGCCAAGGAAACCGGCGCTCGTCACTCCCAAGCAAGGCTCTCTTTACCATGAAATGGGTAGGAACGTGAAACCAAACCCGACAAGTGTCTGTCAATTTCGAAAGAGTAACATAGGAAGAGTGTATGTCAAAGGAAACACACAAACAGTGGCAATACCGCCTCCTCCTACTTGAATGCAAATGTGTTTGGTAGTTCTAACTGTGTGGGCTCATTTGCATGATAAGTCACCCTTAAAATATCCTCCCTGAGACCGGAGACTATAAGCCCCGTTCTTTCTCTTTGTACTGTCCAGTGAGTTGAGTGCTCCTATCTTCAAAACGCTGACTCACCTTCTTTCTTCCTCTACCCTGTCCTTCCCTTTCTCTCTCCTGTGCCCTAAATCCTACATTTTCTACTTTATATGTTTTTTTTAACGATTTGATCATCCATTTCCTTATCGTTTTTTTTTTCTCAAATAACTCGTTCATCGGAATGTCCAACAATAACCATTGTTTCTGGCTTTTGGTTTTGAATGACAATTTTTACGCTTTTTGCACACGTTCACATTTTATTTTGCACCTGAATAACAATTATTTGCCAACCTAAATTATTACATTTCTTTAACATAATATGCGCACACACCCCATCATTACTACCACCCCCTCACCCCTATCCCCCTTCCGACCTCCCCTTCTCTGGGCCGCGGTAGCGCCCCTCTCAGCCCCATGCGAGGGTCTCCTGCTCCAAGATAATGCTGTGTCTGCCGAGATTCGCGCTCTGCTCTCCTCCTATTACAACGACAGGTGACGTTGCTAATGGCTGATGTAGCTAACAGTCACCCCAAACGGCCTCCTACAGAGGGCGTCCCGCCTAGAAAGTTAACCACTGCCTCACCCAGCACCTCCAGTGTCTAGTTCAATATACCAAATGGTCCTGTGCGAGTGATAAACCCATCTACTTCTCACAATGCTCCTCCACTATTAAAAGCAAACAATCAAACCACATAGTAACAATATTAATTGAGCTGGCCAGCTCCTGTGAAATTAGACGATGACAAAATATATGTGACTAATGTCTGTAATTGTATATATTCTGAATGATTTACTAACAATACATTATTCACACTTCTCCAGCCCCAGGGTAATGATAGGTGTTCCTTGCTCTCTCTCCAGTTATTGAGGCATCCGATGACCGGAGCACAGTGTCGGACATCCTGGCGCGGAGAATGCAGGAGTTAGAGCTGCGCAGCCAGCTGGGCACGTCCCCTCCCTGGATGTCCCTGTTTGAGGAGTCCCCTCTGGGTCCTGGCCGCTCGCACACCTGCACCCAGCGGCTGGCCCCCCACAGCCCCCGCCACCCCCATTGCCTGCCCCGCAGCCCCCTGAGCCCGCGCTGCCCCCGGCCCGGCCTGCTCTCCTCGGACGCCAGCCTGACCTCGGACAGCGACAGCCCCTGCAGCACCAGCCCCTGCTCCCGCCACCACGGCTGGGCTGAGCCCCCCTCGCCCCTCCCCGCATCCTCCTCGCGCCTCCGCCCGCGCACCTTCTCTCTGGACGCCAAGCTCAGCACACTGCGGGGAAGGGGCTACGGAAGTGGGGGCGGTGTAGGGGGGTTCCAATGCTCCTGCCAACACGCGCCTTCCTCCTCTTCCTCCTTGTTGGCCCCCCTGCCGGCTGCCCGGCCCTCGCCCCGCAACACCCAGACCATCCTGTCCTGTTCCAGCTCCACGTCCAGCAATAGCTCCAGCGAAGGCAGCCACAGCCCAGAGTCTTCGGAGGGAGCCCCCTTCTCGCGGCCCTCCGCGGCCCGGCGTAGTCTCAGGAACTTGAGGGCCAGACTGGACCCCCGCAACTGGCTCCAGAGCCAGGTCTAAGCCCACCCCAGGCACCCCACTAACACACATGATCCTGGGGAGAGCTGGCTGCTGATACGGCTCTCTTGGAGAAACTGGAAACACTTACTTTGCCCAGGGCAGGTGACAGGTGACATTCTCTGTAAGCTGACCTCCTCTTTATTGGGTAGAGACACTGCAACAGTCCAATAAGATAGGGGTGACGTCCGATCGATCCGATCCGGAAATCGCAGCAAAGCCACTTGGGAGATGCTTGAAAAATACAAGGTCATATCAAACACACACCACATTCAGATCCTGTACCTCTGAATAACGTATCTTTAACTAAAGGGTGTATGTGTGTAGTTTCCACGTCAGCTGTGCTGGCCAACTACCCCACACCCCGTAGATGTAGAGAGATTCTATAGAATTTATAGTGAGTCCACTCTGGTTATACTTTCTAAATGTCCCTGGTTTGTTAAATGTACGTGATGTTTGATATGCTTGGCAATACTTCAAGCATGACAGCAAGTGAGATGTCAAAATAGGAAATTACTTGGGTGTTTCTAAATATTTGAACAGGTTCAATGTGTGCAAGAGGGTTTAGCTTGGCTTCGTACACTGGCTTCCTGCAATTCTCTGAGTGAAATTTTATGAAATGCACCATTTTCTTTTTGCATGATTGGACTTGATCATGTATAAGGGTTTGTTGTTGGATATTGTAATTGTTGGGCAAGTGAATTGTGTTGAAATGCACACATTCTTATGCAAACATAAGTCATTACTGTACCACTTCTTCCTGTGATCCCTTTATGGAGGGTTAACTATTTTCTATCTGGTTCTAAATATCCAACCAAAAGTTCAGTTGGGTCTAAGCTGTTGCTTTTTTATTATTTTAGTTCAAGCATTTCTAATAGTGGTCATCAGAATGACAGTTAACCAAAGGCAATCGACCTACGTCAATATGAAAAGCTGAGATAACTTTAGTGTCAAACTGCCTGATCGTTGCAGTGCGATAAAGTGGATATGCGTGGGAGCAGCAGCCTTCCCTAAGTTGCCATTCTGCAATGATGTGAAGCACCTAGCCAGTCAGTCCAACATTAGGCAGCACATGTGGGATAACCTTTTTCTAAGAGCTTGCAAAATGCCAATTATGTCCTCTTAACGTCTGCATGTATTTGGATAGTGTTGAACAGGGTATGTGCAAGTTTCTGTTTAAGTACAACCAACACCATTATAACCTACAAATCTCTAATGTTTGCCATGTACTATACCACACTACTGGGCTCTCTCTCTCTCTGGGCCGGTCCACATAGGGAACTATTTGTACTAAGAGTGTGAGTTGCAAATGGTTCACTAAGACATTGTTACTGTAAAGTTTTTGTAAGTTAACAAAAAATCTCTTCTCCTCTTTTGTTAAACTATATTTTACATGATGGAACGTGTTTTAAATACAGCTATATTGATATACTATTATTTTAAGAGGTAACTATTGCGAGAGTCTATTTTGTGTTAGCAGGCTGTCTGCATGCACACCGTCCTAGAACGGCAAAGATTGAAATTAGATATGTGGAAGTTTCATGTTTAAATTCATAACATATTGATATTAAATGATTTTATCAAAATGAAGACAAGGGAGGATTGTCTCTTTGTTATGGAACTAGAACTATATTTTACCCAAATCAATCACCTAGCTTACTGTAAGAAAAAAAGACAGAGTCTCAAACCTTCAGGGTACACTTTACACCATCAAAATAAAAGATATGTGCCACGTAATCAACATTCATTATGCTAATTAAATGAGACCATTAAAGAAGGGAGGTGATTATTATTCACCGTCTTGAAGCAGAAACGTCTACATCTCCATATCTGGAAGTGGTACATACCGTGTTCAATGGCTCCTCGTGAAATCCAAGTTTGAGTGATAAACCTGCAAACGTCTCGTTGGAACGACTGCTTGCACTCTGAACGTATCAACAGCAAGCGATACAAACAAATAGCTTTATTGGCAATTCAGGTCATAAGTACAAACACAGGAGGTAGTGTGTAGGTATGCAGTGGCTGCTTTTTCATATGCATAGAGTGGAGACATTCCATACAGTAGGACATGCTGAACTATCTATTGAGTTGTAGCGCTGTGTTGTGCCATTTTGTGCCTTCGTTGTTGGTCCATTAAGTTAGTGTAAAACAATATAAGACAAATACTGTCTTTTCAATATAATATTACATGTTAAATATATGATCCATGTGCTGTCAATCAATGACTGGTATAACCCTAATCTGGGTTATTTTTGCAAGTATTACGTCATTTATTATATAATCATATGTATGATCAACATTACATGGAAACTTCCCTTCTCCCCCTTTCCTACTGTCTACGATCCTCCATACCCTGTCTGTATTCCTCCCTTCCTTCCCCTCCTCTGGTTAGCAGGTGCTGCGCGGATTGGACGCCCGTAGCGCCACCCCAGACAGGGTCCTCCACGCGAAGGTGGAGAAGCGGGCCGGGCACGTGCTGGCGCGTTCTATGTAGTTGGCGGCGATGCGGTGCAGCCGCTTCCCCCCGAAGGTGTTGTAGTGTCCCGGCAGCACCTGGTCCACCTGCTCGCTGTCGACCAGGCCCACGAGCCGCTCGCAGCTGCTGACGTAGTCGCTGACGCGGCTGTAGGGCAGCCAGTCGATCATGGCGCCGTCGTAGGCCACGTCGCCGCTGAACAGCAGCTTGTTGTCGCGGTCGTGCAGGCAGATGCTGCCCCGCGAGTGGCCCGGCATGTGCAGCACCGTCAACTGCCGGTTCCCCAGGTCAATGACATCCCCTGGGGGGAGGGGGAGAGAGCACGAGAGGGAGGATGAGAAAGGAAGGGTCAAGTTCAACCGGACCCACGTTGTTGTTTGGGAAATGGATTGACCCTTGTTTTCAGGTCCTATGCCAGGGAAGGCCCTATGCCCTATTCACTTGTAATTATCGGAAAGCTGCAAGCAACAAGGTAATCCTCTAAACTGCCTCACCCTTGGGGCGTGTCGTTTGTGGTCATTACATTGCTTAGCCCTTGTGCCAACGTAAGACAAGTGCCGACTGTGGAGGTCACAGGGCCCACAGGTCGATTTTGAACTGGGCAGGGTGGGAGCAGGAACGGCAGCGGGGGTAAAACTGACACAATGAGCAATAAGATAGTCTAACTGCATTGCAGTAGCGCCACTGACGCAGCAGAACAAGTGTATTGACCGGTGCTCCAATAACAGCAGGGAAAAATACCAGTGAGGGGGAAAACAGGAAAACTTTGTCAAGTGGACAGTACTGTCCGGAAGTGTCAGACTTGAGGCTATGAGCAGCTTCAATTGACTCTAAAGTATTATCATGACCTTAAGATAGACGAGTCATCCAAATGGATTCCATATCGTATACAGTATAAGCAATCTATGGTGTGTCCTTGAGTTCAGTAATATAGTATGTCATGTTTCACACTGGAAACCTAATTGGTCAAAGTCCAGCACTAAGTATGAGTACAAAAGAACTCTGCAGATGCATACATCTAGGGATAGGAGAGCTTTTAACCAACCCCGGACACATTAAAATGTTTACAATGTTCCACTTAACTATTTGTCCAGGCTTATATTTGACTGTGTTGAAACCTATTTGAGCATTTTGCAGGGACTTTGCACACATAGAGCAAGGTCCTACACATTACAGTGTGTATTCTCGTAATAAGCCATACCAGAACACCAGGTCTATGCATCATTTTGTGCCTGGGTGTGTCATGTCTTGTCTGAGTGTGCGCACGTGTGTGTGAGAGTATTCTGGCGTTGGCTAAGAGCTCAGATTTGATCCTCTGCCAGTTCCTCTGCAGAATAAACTCCCCAATGGGCCCTGTCTAATAGGAAGGCCTAACTAGATTTACTGCAAGAGGGGCACGGAGACATCCTTTAAATGCTGCCAAATTACATTCCTATTGACCACATCTCACTGACTCACAGGCCTCAAAGCTGCTTGTCTAAGAACATTTGGTCAGCACACTGGTGCATTTCAAAGAACTCTATACATAAACCTGCCGTTCATATCGTTTACCTTCTTGTAGTATATGTGTAGGCTGCACAGCCTTGACTTTATACTGCCTTGCCCTCCATCCCGGAGAGGGTGCCTGGACTATCTCTCGGTCGGCAAGCCAGGTTGCAGTCTCGAAGTTGTCTCCGTTGGCCAGTGCATCGACCTCTGCACTGTGGACGCCCACCTGTTGGAACTGATGTAGGCCCCCTGAGTGGTCAAAGTGGGCGTGGGTGGCGATAGCCAGAAGCGGGTTCTTCCGCTGAGGATCTTCTCCAAGCAGCCGTTTGTCGCTGATGTAGTCAGGTAAGCTCCTCAAGCCCAAACCTGTGTCTATAACCACGTCCTGATGGGAGCCGCGTAGTAGCCAGATATTTGCTCGGTTTTCCGACGCGTAAAATCGCTCCTGAATCCAGAATAATCCTTCTCCTAGCGACTTGTGGGCATACCAGTCCGTAGCAGACATGCCAATTCATGTACTTGTCAAATCTAAAATCGTAAACCGTTTTTTTCTATAGAGCGGTTACTCAGCTGTGTTTTTATTCCTGTAAAATGATGGTGGTTGTTGACACACCCTTGTGGAAATGAAACATGCTGACTGGTTGAAAAGCTGCATGACGACAATGTAAAATCATTTTCTATTGGTTACAAAAGACTACACCTACTCAGCGTCACCTGATACGTTCCTATTAAAGCGCTTTTAAATGTCTAGTGTCAATGTGTCGCTATTGAGGAAATCATCTAGTTTATCATCACTGCGGTTAGCTAAATTGAAACACTTTCCTGGTAAATACACACGCCATATAAAGCTCAAACCAAACATTGCGTATTGTACTGAACTACACCCACCACCGATTGAGGAGTCTGAAAAAAAGTTGCAGACAGGTTAATGCCTTGAAAGACTCACTCTGCCCTGTTAATTGATGGCTGTGCTGTCCTTTTTTGACTAGCACGGACAAAAGACTACAGATAAACCGACGGTTCGATTTAATATCCCCCTCTCAGTGTGTGCATGTGGCTTAAATATAAGCAAACTTGTATAGACTTAATAGGATTTTCCATCATTCTGATTTATGGACTGCAGTAGGTGTGTAGGATCCTGTTACAATGGGAGGTCGAGGTCGTGGAGTCGCTGCCTTTTCCTTCAACGTCGAAGCCCTGGGACTAACCAGGGGATGCATGCCAGAGGCCAGAGTGGGGCCGAACCCCTTGTTCCCAGTAAGTGCTGACTGAGTGTATATTTAAAAGTGTCATGTCATTTAAATGCTCATTATTTCTCGATGTAATATTACTTCTACTTTGCAGGAATCACAATTCTTGACACAGATCAATGAAATTATATCGGAATGCCGGCTTGCTGACACAATATACTTTTTGTTTTTAATTGCATTTGTAGAGTTTTGGCCATCTTACCCAACTTGTGCTGTGCGAAAACATTTTCGGTCTTTTGTGTCCTCAGAATGTGGAGTTCAAGCCAGCTCCATTAAAAGAGGGTGAAGACGTGGACTACATGGTGGCCTTGAAACAGGAGATGAGAGGAGCTATGAAACTAATGCCTCACTTTATCCACCCTCTAAAAGGAAGAAAAGGTTATATGCGCGCATTAGACATTCTACAGTGCATTATGGGCCATTTAAGGTATTTAATGCAACACCTAGGAATGGAGACATTAAATTGTAATTACATTTGAAGGGTTTGAAAATTAGATTACATTTGCTGCTATTAAATTTAAAGGTATTCACTTTTTAAATTGTATTTAGCTGAACAGGAGCTTCTCATAAGGCCTGGTCAGTTAAAATATAAAATGTGGAATCTTTCAAGCAGCTGCAATGTGTTTCATCTGTAGGGTGGTTGGGCTCAGCCTTGGGGATGGGGTAAAGAGTTCGATCATTCGGGGGAGCTCGGAATAGAGCCGCCGCTCTTTCGCGTCGAGAGGAGCCAGATCCGGACATCTAATTAGGATTCCTCCTGGACGCCTCCCGTTGAAGGTTTCCGGGAACTGCTCACTGGTAGAAGACCCAAGCGTAGACCAGGAATACACTGGAGAAATTTTATATATAACCTGGCCTGGGAATGCCCCGGAATCCTTCAGGAGGAGCTGGAAAGCGTTCCTTTGGATAGGGACGTCCGGGGCACCCGTCTTATCAAATTGACTTTTGCAGAACATTTAATACTAAATGATATTTACATAATTACTATAAATTCAACAGAGCAGAAAAGTGTACGAACCAAATGCCTCAGCCCTCTCTTAAATACATTTCAAAGTAAAATACCTGCTTGTGAATCTCGCAGGTAACAATGTCAGGACATTTGCACACTAGTTATTTTATGGGCAAACTAACGTCTTGAACATTTGAGTGTGCGCCCGTCAAAAATGCATAACCTGGTCTGTTTCCATATCAAATAGACGTGGAAAGATACAAGGAAACATACCTGAGTCAACATATTGCTGACAAAGAGTGGATTCCAGGTAGACATCCAGTGAAGGAGTTATTGAAAATAATGAATTTGAACATCCATTTTATTATTTGACTTCCTTTGTGTATTTTTCTAGATTGGCATCTTTTCCCCAAAGAGTTGATGCCCCAAACAAAAAAGACTAAGGTCAAGCAAGGTATACAA
>JAVQJS010024336.1:0-16251 GCA_036024795.1 Galaxias rostratus | reverse complement strand
GACTGGCGATCTGTCCAGGGTGTACCCTGCCTCTCGCCCGAAGTCAGCTGGGACAGGCTCCAGCTCCCCGTGACCCTGCATAGGATAAGCGGTTCTGATAATGGATGGATGGATGGATGGAATGCTGCTGCAGAGATACAAGATTCAACATCGTGTTTTTACAATAAGCTCTTAACCTCGTGTTGGACTGGTTCTGGGATCTCCTCATTTTAACCTCGTGTTAGACTGTTTCTGGTATCTCCTCATTTTAACCATGTGTTGGACTGTCTATGGTATCTCCTCATTTTAACCTTGTGTCGGACTGTCGGTGGTATCTCCTCATTTTAACCTTGTGTTGGACTGGTTCTGGTATCTCCTCATTTTAACCTTGTGTTGGACTGTTTGTGGTATCATCTCATTTTAACTTGTGTTAGACTGTTAGTGGTATCTCCTCATTCTATCCTCATGTTAGACTGTTTGTGGTATCTCCTCATTTTAACCTTGTGTTGGAATGTCTATGGTATCTCCTAATTTTAATCTTGTGTTGGACTGTTTGTGGTATCTCCTCATTTTAATCTTGTGTCAGACTGTCGGTGGTATCTCCTCATTTTAAACTTGTGTTGGACTGTTCGTGGTATCTCCTCATTTAAACCACGTATTGGAGTGTTTCTGGTATCTCCTCATTTTAACCTCGTGTTGGACTGTCTGTGGTATCCCCTCATTTTAACCTTGTGTTGGACTGTTTGTGGTATCTCCTCATTCTACCCTCGTGTTAGACTGTCTATGGTATCTCCTCATTTTAACCTCATGTTGGACTGTTTGTGGTATCTCCTCATTCTACCTTCGTGTTAGACTGTCTATGGTATCTCCTCATTTTAACCTCGTGTTGGAGTGTTTGTGGTATCTCCTCATCCTACCCTCGTGTTGGACTGCTCGGGGTATCTCGTTCTCAGTGAGACGCGTTCTGAGTCTCACCTCCGTGTGCGATTGTGTTTTCTCCCATTCCCATCGTGGTCCCTCGTCTTCACAGAGCCGTCCCTTCATTAAACGCCAGCGGATTAAAAACTGTGCCGTTGCTATTTCTCATTTACATTATGTTTTGCTTCTAATTAGAGCGGCACACATGATAACTTTATAGTTGCCCCCCCCCTCCCACCCACCAACATCTTCTGACACTTTCATATTGTTCTGCCAGAGTAAAGCACTTTATGAAACTCAATTAGTTGGTGTTCGTACATTTCGGATATTAATCGTGTGTTTCATGTTGTGTTGCTTTTCTATCGTGTTCAGCTAGTGCGTTTCTTGTTGTGACGAACGCTAGTGGACGACGCTAAGGGCCAGCGTTTCCTCACGTAAATTGTTTTCCCGCAGACTCAGGCCTGAGACACAATGCTCTCATGGGCAAGCTGTACACACACATACACACACACACACACACACACAAGCATGCACAAACACACACACACATGCACATAGGTACGCACACAAACACACACATGCACGCCCGCGCATGTACAAACGGGTACGCGTGCAAACACACACACATGCACATAGGTACGAACACAAACACACACATGCACGCCCGCGCATGTACAAACAGGTACGCACGCAAACACACACACATGCACGCCCGCAAACGCACACACGGGTACGCACGCACAAACACACATGCACACCTAGGTATGCAATCACACACACACACACACACACACACAGACACACACACACACATACACTCATGCACACACACACAGAGGCACGCACATGTCAGGCTGTAATGTTCTTTGTCCTGTCCTTCAACCCAGGGAAAGGGCCTTCTCTTCATGCTGTGGTCCAGCTTATTCTACACCTTCAGCGGCTACCACACCACTGTCACATTGGGGCCACACTCACGCAAACACACGCACACGCACGCACACACACACACACACACACACACACACACACACACACACACTCACACACACACACTCCGGTTCTTTGGTTTTAATCAAAGGGGAACTACTGTTTGATTCTATTTGGCATCAGCTCCAAATGGTTCTATGTAGACTTTTATCAAAGGATTCTTTATAGCAGGAACCAAATTGTTCTTCAAACCCCATAAAGGATTCCTTGTGTAACTACTCTTGGTTCTATGTGGAACCTGAAATAGTTTCTACAATTTAAAGGGCTCTACATAGAACCATTCGTCATTTGGTGTTTTAAAATTTCCCACAAACACTTGTGATTCCATGTATAACAAATAAAGAACCTTTGAAATACCAAAACCTTTTAGAGATTAGTTTGAGTTCGGTTTTAGTCTTTTTTTATAAACCTTTTTTTTATTCAA
This sequence comes from Galaxias rostratus, assembly GCA_036024795.1. Lineage (NCBI taxonomy): Eukaryota > Metazoa > Chordata > Actinopteri > Galaxiiformes > Galaxiidae > Galaxias > Galaxias rostratus. The sequence goes on along the minus strand of JAVQJS010024336.1, from coordinate 13,943 downwards.
AGGGGATAATGTGTCTTGACCCTGGTGGACAATAGGGTTAAACTTTGGCATTCCACAACAGAACAGGGCACAACACAATTTCAGCTCCAGTATTGTATTACTGTTGCGTGTCCCATCAGCGGCTGTCATCTCCCAACACCGTGGCTCTCCAACAGCGGTGGAAACGACAGAATGGCTGGAGCTCGGCCTCAACCTTAAGGTGGTCTTTCGTATAAACAGCGTGCACTCACTCGGGTAGAATCTTCTCCCCTTTCACTGGCTTAGAGAGAGGCTACTCGTAAGACACCGGCTCTCCAAGATAAACAAGACTTTTGGCAGTTTAGGCCAGATGAATGCAACAGCAAGTCATGCCTCACTGTACATACCCTGCTCAGACAGTCCTGCTATTCAGCTGGTGGGATGAAGGTGTCAGGAAAAATATTTTAATTTAATGTATTGAGCCTTATCTACAGTCAAGATGTCATCGTTACTTGTACAAAACAAACTTGATTAAATAAGTCCTTTCAAATAACTGTATATGTTATAAGGCTTCATTTTAAAACTATATTTCAGGCCTGTCAGCATTGCATTTGGCTCAGCGACCAGGGCTGTTCCTCAGAAAGAAACACTCTCTTCATCGAACTGGGGATACAGATGAGTTCCTCATTGATATGAATCCTCTTTGTGCTCTACTTCGAGAGCATGTGCTGCTTATGTCCCTGTCCAAATGTTTTCCTGGATCGCATCCTAACGAGGTTTTAAATCACCCCTCAAGTAGACCAATTACCCACGTAGACTTTCTGCATGGTTCAACAGCGCTTTTCAAAACGCGTAGAGAGGACCCCTGCGGAGAGTAATATGGTTCCAATAAAAGTAATAAAATGATTTGACAACCAGCATCCTCGAGCACTACAGCTCACATCAGCAGATTCCTCAGGGCACGCGTCACCTTGCACCAGTCCAGTTGAGCCGCCCAGTCGATGATCGTGAGTAAATCTCAGTCATCAGCCATGCAGCTCAGAGTAGGCGTACGGTTTGGTACAATTAGCGAAGGTGTATGCTCAAAATAGACTTTTTAGTTGAAATTGCATGTTAAATGTGACTAAGACCTGTGGGTATAAGTTGATAAAAAAAGGTTGAAGTAACTTTAATAATTGTTTTTTTGTGACTTGCAGTATTTTATTGTGAACAGGCCTGAACTTCCATTTGTGCAATGACATCATTGGGGGGACTAGAAGGACCACTTGTGGTCCAATGTACACAAAGCCTGAGATGACTGAACACTGTGTCAATTACATGTTTTATGTGAAACCAGATACGTTGGAAATTTTATGTCCATAGGTCACATTCACTTAGACTAGGTCAGAGGCAGTCGCCGTAATATCTGTATTGAATATCAGATAGACAGCATGTGCTGTAACTTGATATGATCATAATACAAGCACAAACATTATGATACAATGACATGAGCACGGTGCCCCAAACAGCACTGAACTTGTATGTGTGTGTGTGTGTGTCTGTGTGCGTGTTTATTTTTCTTTATTTCTTCATTTGTATATCTCTCCGTCTTCCTTTGTCTTTGCCATTTCCAAGAGTTTCAGCAATTTCTCTATCTGTCGAAAGAATGTCCATCCTTACCCAACTCATAATAGCAAGCTTAGCTAAAGCACAGGCCATCCATCATTTGAGTGATGTGAATTGAGAAAGGATGAATGCAGTGAATTAATGTAAGAGCATGTTCATCAGTTAGCTTCCGGCATCTAATCAGCCGTCACACACCGCTCCCCAACTGATAACAGACTGATGAGAAAAAGATGTGCCATGTAACCCCACCCCCCCTGAACCAATCACAGCATTGCGCCGTTGCAGTTGCACGACACCACAGGCCACGAGAAGGGGAGGGGAAAGAGAAAGAAAAATACAGTAAAGGCAAAAGGGGAGAGACGCAACATTTTGCCAGACATCATCGGGGGAGAAACAACAAACATAAGTTATTGTTTTCAAACTGCAACATGCTCTTCATTACTTCCTGGGGGTTACAATCAGAGAAAACATGAAACTCTTCCTTTGTTCTTCAGCCAGGTAATAAAAAAGGCCATGGAGCTCAATCTATTTTGGTGATATTATAAATACATGTGTTGAGGTTCCATTTATGGGCCCGGACATCCTGGAGTGGTAGGTAAACAAACTGCTGTCTGTCGCCATCTGAATGAGGAGGCACGAGGCTCTCTGTTGTCTCTATTGACAGCCACAGCAGTTGGAAGTAGCCGTCCATTTAAATTTCTTCATATCTACATAAGTTCTACAAGCAGCGGGGCCTCCTGTTGACGCACGACTGTAACTTTATCAAAGGCTCTGCAGCCCTGAGGTCAACTTTCATCCATTGCCCATGATAACGCAATTGAGTCGAGATAATAAGGAGGTGTTGACACACTCCAAGGCAACAGCGCTGTGTGAGCATCTCACGGTTTTGTAGAAATATTGGCGCAAAAGCGATATTAAAAGATAGATTGTTTTAACTCCGTGTCGTTTCATCATATAAATATGAAGTGAAGGAAAGTTAGCCTGGCAGACATTTCCTTTGGCTGACGAGCGGGTCAGAGTAGAAAGCTAAACCAGGGAAATCCTCACCACACCCTGGCTGCCTACTACCTTAACTGGAGTTCTCAGAGGATTTGAATAAAGGGAAGCTTTGAATCCCCCCACTGCACCAAATACGTCAAACGCTCCCCATTGCATCTCATCGTCGTGTGTGAACCGTTTGAGTCTATCGGTAGTTCACAGTAGTCATTGGGTCAGTGTGTGTGATGGACTTAGAGCAGGATGATGCCATGTCTCCCATTTGCCACACAGTCATCTCATCTCAGCCAGAGCGTATTCTCCCTGTCCTGTGGAGAGTGTCCATCTGCTCCGGGAGAGGTGGAAGGAAAGAACGGAGGACAGGACAACAGCTCTCCTCCTGAGGGAGCATCTGTTCCCTCCCTGTCTTGTCCTTTCCCTCTGTCACATTCTTTCTTTCTTTCTTTATTTCTTACTTTCTTTCTTTCTTTGTTTATTTATTTCTGTCTTTCTTTTCTGCTCCCTCTCTATCTCTCTCTCTCACTTTCATGTGTGTGTGTGTGTGTGTGTGTGTGAGAGCGTGTGTGTGTGTGTGTGTGTGTGTGTGTGTGTGCGCGTGTATGTCTGTATACAGGGCAGGGGGAGTGCCTTTTTTGGCAGCGGCTGCTATCAAACAAGTTAGTCCCCTCTTGTTATCTCTAATCCGCTCTAATCTTCTTTAATCTCACAACCCTCAAAGTCACTCACTTCAGAACATGCAAATAACACAAAGTCAGGCTTTTCCTTTCGTTGAAGCGAGCATCAAACAATTGTTTGATGAGCGGGCTGGGGGTGGGGTGGGGTGGGTGGGTGGAGTTGGGGGGGTGAGGTGGGAGGGCAAAGAAGTCGGAGGATATGAAAAGGTGTCTTCCGCGGGGGAAAGACAGACAGTTCGCTCATTGTTAGCAGATTCTTAAGTAATTACCCTTAACCTTCAGCTGCCTCTACAGTAGCAAACATAGGCGTGTTACTTTTTTTGTGTGTGTGTGTGTGTGTGTGTGTGTGTGTGTGTGTGTGTGTGCGTGCCGTGCATGCCGTGTGTGCGCATATTATTTTGCGTGTATGGATTGCTGGGGTGAGTGTGTTTGTCTAAAAAAGTCAAAGTGTTTGAGATCGAGTGTCCGTGTGTAGCAGGAGTTTAACAACACTGCCAGAGCATTGCTTCGACTGGACAACTACAATGGAAAGCCCTTGGGGCCTCCAGCTCCAATCAAGAGAATTGTCAAATAAACAACGATGAGATTGAATCCAAAAACACAAACTGCCGAGGATTCACTGTCTCGGGACCCCGACGGATCCTCATTGTCTCATGTTGTTTTCCACACGACCGCTTCTACACTAAAACCTCCCAAAACAAAGTGAATCAACCACTCACATCACACCTCAGAGGGCGCTGTCCCAAGGAACTCATCTACTCTGTGCAAGACGAGCTCTCCCGACTGTCCTGATCTCTGATGGAATCCACTCTGAACCGAAATGGTTTACAGAGCTGTTGTTGCTGCTGGATAAGGAGGGGGGGTCCTGAGATCATTCTGTGAGAATAACTCTTCTAAACCTTTTCACTCTTCATGCATCAGGAGCATATGAGATCTCCCTCTCTGTGTGTGTGTGTGTGCGTGTGTGTGTGTGCGTGTGTGTGTGTGTGTGTGTGCGTACGTGCACCTTGGTTTCCATGTTGAGGCTGTATTTCCAGAGCGTCCTTATCATGTATGAATAAGTGCATACAATGTAAAGTATGTCGGGGAGTGCATGCGCGCACGTGTGCCTCATGGCTTACACTCCTGTTCATGTCTGTGTGTGTGTGTGTGTGTGTGTCCACGTCCTAAAAACAGAAACACGCACACATACGCACACACAAACAACAGAACACACAGACACGCACAAACACACACAGAGTGCGAAACCTAGACCTGTACTCATAAGCAGCCCAAACAAGCCTGAACTGGTACCGCAGTGGCAGGTGAGGTAGTGAGCGGGTGGCTCGGAGGAGGAGGAGTCGGAGGGGATCAGGAGTGGGGGGGGGGGGGGTGCGTAGGTGTGTTGGGGGGGTGGTGGGGGTGTCTCCACCACCCCCTGACCAAAGCCAAGCTGCCTGGGCTGACAGTCACGCAGACAGGCTGATTTCTGTCACCGTGTCGGAGAAGGCCTTTCATGGCTGCCTGCAATAACAGCGGCAGGAGCAGCGGCAGCAGCCGGGACCAGAGACCTCAGGTAGACTCGTCCTGATCTGAGGCGCAGCACGGGGAGCTGGACTACAGGACGGCGCTTCACCTTCAAAGAGGAACGGGTCCCAAAAAGTGTGCAACACTCGTGACACGAAGAACTGCGGAAGCAGAACCGCCACGATTGAAAGTAACTCCCCGACGTTGGCGTGGGAGGGCCGGTGTGGAGGTGACCGCCATTCCCCCTCCGATCGCGGCCAGCGATCCCGGTCGGATGAGGGAGGCGGTGCGGAAACAGCGGGAGACTCTGGAGAGGGTGTGCCATGGGACGGAGGAGGAGCGTCCGGTGTGACTGCTCACACACCATCGCCTCACCATCCCATCATTGCCCGGGAAACCGCAGGGGAAACCCCCACCTGTGAGGAGGAGACGCCCGAGTGTTCAAACGGACGGCAACGTGTTGGGGGCACACACATGCACGCACGCACACACACACACACAACGTGTTAGGTGGTATGACTGCGTTCCCGTGTACTTTGTGTGTAGATTATGATTAAGGAAGAGAGAGAGAAGAAAGAGTGTGTGAGTGTGTGTGTGTGTGTATGTGAGGGAGAAAGAGTGAGATGTGTGTGAGAGAGAAAGAATGTGTGTGTGTTGGTGTGTGTATGAGAGAGAGAGAGTGAGAGAGAGAATGAATGTGTGTGTGTTTGTGTCTGTGTCTGTGGGTGAATGTGTGAGAGGATCGGCGGGGGGCGAGGGGTCTCTTTGAGATGGGGGTCAGGGTGGACCTTTCAGACAGGCTGAGCTAAATGAGCCCTAGGCTCGGTCACATGGTCACTGCCAGCTTCCCCACTGAGACAAACAAAACAAGCCGGCTACCCCGCCATCGCCGGGGACAACCACTGGGCCATGAGAGGGGACCGACACATGCGCGCGCAGACACCCATACCCACACACACACACACACACACACACACACACAATAAAACACCAACACATAATAAAACACTAACATACACACACACACACACACACCCACAGACACACACACACACACGCTCACACATCCAGACATGATCTAATCAGCGACTTGGGTTGATCATCCACAGCAGCTGTAGAAAGGCGGGCAGCAATTGAGAAACACCTTGTTGGCCCCCGTATGACATATATATATATATATATATATACATATACATGTATATATATATATAGAGAGAAAGAAAACAATCCCAGAACCGATTGCTTTTGAGTAATTCCACTCTTAATCATCCATAGAAACTCTGGATCTTTAAGAATAAATACAGACTGTCCTGAAAGGAACGTGCACACCAAGTATAGGAAATTCAAAAACATTTTTGAAGTGACAGCTACTTCAGCTTCTTGGTTCTAAGTGTGTTTTTTCTTCTCCTTTGATGTAGAAAGGCTGTGGGGAATGCCTTGGTTTCTTGGTTGAACCCACCCTGAGGGGGGGTGCTAACTGTCATTCATATTTACAGCTCTCACAAACACCTCAGGGGCCGTTCTCCAGGTGGGCCCGACTCTCGGAAGACGCTCACCTCTCCTCTCTTTCTTTTTTTTTGTCGAAGTCGTTCGGGGAAAGTTACCCAGAGTATCAACAGACTCTGACTCCTTCTTTTTCGGGTGAGCTTGCTCATGTGTCATGCGCTGCTCCCTGACAGTTGCAAATAAAAGCCAGCAAGAAAGCAAGAAAGAACGAAAGAAAGATAAAAAGAGACGCAAGAAAGAGGCGAGTTGGGCTGATGCTGGGACTTGTAGGCCCTCAGGGAACTCTACTTGGCCCGGCAACTTCATCAGAGAAAGTGTGTAAAGTGCTTGTCTGTGTGTGTGTGTCTCTCTCTCTCTCTCTGTCTCTCTCTCTTTCTCTTTCTGTCTCTCTCCCTCTCTCTCCCCCTCTCTCTGTCTTTCTCCCTCTCTCTCTCTGCGCAAATGTGTATGTTAATGTCTGTGTTTGCATGTGGGTGTAAATGTGTGAGTGTCTGTGTGAGTATGTTTTGCCCGTGTGTGTGTCTGTGAGTGAATATGTGTGTGCCTGCGCCTGTCTGTGTGAATATGTTTTGTCTGTGTGCATGTGTGTGTCTGTGTGTGAGAGCAGCCAGGCTAAAAGAGTAAAAAAACATCATTTTAAAGAGCGAACCCCCCCTCGCTGCACTCCTGAATGTATGAAATGAACAGTCCACCAAGGGGAACACGCTAACATACACAGCTCCGTAACCATTAGACATTCACGTATGTCGTTATGGCGGAATCACAGTGGCCTCTGCATGCGGAATGTTTGTTGTTGTTGGTGACATCACACCCTCCATTTCGTGTGACAATAAAGTTTCTTTGTCTTGAATCTGGAATATCCTACCAATAGCCGAAATGCCGAGATACGCAGCGGAAAAAGTGAAGCCTAGGAAGGAACACCACAACAAGGACAAGAACGACATTCAGACTCAACGTCAACACTCGCTCCTAAGCATAACGTTTACACGCCGGCGTTATGCGGCGGGAACAACAAAAGCAAGCAGGAACGCCATTGGCTTTACTCTCAAGATGACAGGGGGGGGGGGGGATCTTTAACTCAACACTGGCATATGAGCAAAGCTAGGAGCTGTGTGTCCTTTGAGAGAGAGAGAAAAAAAGTAATTACGGACCGTTTAACCCACTTCAAAGTAGCAGCGGCGCCATTTTCTTTTCTTTCTTTTTTTTTCGTCAGCAAAAAAAAAAAAATGACAATAATAATCTTGGCAGCGACGGTTGCCATGGAGAGTCTTCAAAATCCAGGCCAGATGCGTCTTTGGAAACGTGGCCGTGTCTGGGCGATAAGCAGAGAGACAGATGACAGATATATTCAGCGTTTTGTTTGCACTGCTCCTCGTTTTCAAAGGCAGGCCCCTTCAAACAACACTAATCCTGTTCTCGACCACAGCAGGATTATTGCGTAACCCTACCCTTGAAATACATACAGTACATACACACACACGTTCGCGCAAACGCACATACACACACACGCTCACACACACTCACACAGGACCGAAATAAATATTCTGTCTTTTGTGTCCGCATCGTTAATCTAGGTGTCATTAGCGCCCTCATATAACACATTCTGTAGATGAAAATCTATAGAAGGTCATGGCATACAATAGCGATGAAAGCAAAGCCATACAAAGCATATTTTAAAAGTTAAAGTTAAAGTTGAGCGGTATAACTGCGAGGGTAACATCAGGTCCTAATTTAAACAACGGTTCTCTTGAACGCTACAAGTTTGAAAGAGTGCTAACAGGGACCAAAGCATTCAACATCAAAAATGACCTGATTTTGATGCAACAAATACCTTTTTTTGTTTTTTAACTCAAAAACTTTTAACTTAAAAGACCTTTGGTTGCCTGACGGTTTATATATGGAATTCAGAAGTGAATAGATATATTCTAATAGGAACGGAATATGAAAGCCGAGCTCAGAGAAAGGCTCGGCTCCACAGTAATATAAAAGAGCTTTGTTCATAATCTCCTTGAAGTCATCAAAACTTTTTTGGGTGTAAGTCATCTCTAATAAAATGGCTGAGGAAGCAGCACGAGCGAACAGCGTTTCCCATGATGCTTTGCCCTCTAAACATTTAAACACAAACAGTGTACGTGTGAAGTATAGGTATGTGACATGTTCATTAGATGTTGTTATTCCAGATATGTGTGAGACTCACAGGGCAATTGTCTACTCCTAGGAGAAGGAGAAAGAGGAGGCGATAAAAGAGGAAAAAAAAGAAGAAGAATCACTCAAGCAACCGAAGCCTCTACACACTCTTCAAAGTATAATGAAACTAGGTCAGTAAATCTTGGTGCTAGACTTCATAAAACGCCCCTTACTCAGCACATCTGAGGCATGGAGCAGATGGACGCAAGGTGACCAGGGACGTTGTTGTTATTGGTCCTGAAGGAAAGTCATAAAAAGGATTAGGTTAACTAGTTAAAACACAATAATGAAATGATAGTGAGGTTAATATGTGACCGGTCAAAGGAGGATACATCATATTAAAGCGACTTGTTTTTTTTAATTTTAGACATGGTTATGAAGTCAATGACAATATAAACACATTCACACCATTATCAGAAACCACACGCAAAGTAGCATAAAACACGAGTCCAGTTTAACAAATATTTAAAACTAGAACGTTTTATTTCCTTCAAATAAAATATCAACTTTTTTTTTTAAATGTTTTGAAATATATACAAATGTTCCCCGTCTGCTATAAAAACAAAATAGCAAAGAAAAAGCAAAAACCAAACCATTCAAAAACAATATCAAACATCTGTACAAATAACTTTTGTGTTGTTGTGGTTGTTGCAAAAACAGTAGTGCTTGTCGATTTTGATTTATGGCATTCATTTGCCTTTCAATAGGCCCGGTCCATACAGTGCGGAGGGGCTTGTCCACAGCAGCAGCTGTCACACTTCATTTCAAACACGTGTGACAGCGGCAGGATTACCATTCAAAAAGACTAGGGAACCAGAGTCCGTCTGGGTCTGCCCAGCTCTCATTCACACCCTATTGTCAGTGCACTCCTTTACAATTGTCTCTTGATCTTTTCTACAGTAAAAATGTTTTTTTTGTTGTTGTTGTTTTTTTGAGTGTCAACAAGAGATCTATTGCACATTATTTAACCCTGTGACACATCCAAATGCTTTCGTTCCATTTTCTGTAATTTCGGTAATCGTACAATTAATCGGTAAAAGTCTATCCGTGGGCGAAGAGAGTGGAAGAGTGGAAGTAATTTTCCTCCACTAAAAACTCATAAAGGCAACCAAACTTTAGCTCTTGTAGGTTAAATAAAAAAAAATCCCCCATAATATTATGTTGCAATTTTATAAACAAAGTTTGCATAAATTAAACATGAAACTTTTTTGAACGGCTCTTTCGATCAATAAAAAAAGTCTAGTTTAAGTAAGAGCTATGGAGAAGTGTCATCTTTTTGGCTTTTTCGACGTAGAAGCCCTGCCGAGCGGGCTTAAACACACGTAGGAGGAGGCCTGGTCGGCTCGTACTTTGCGTTGTGTCCTTTGAGAGGTGGTTGGGGTTTGATGTAAGACCCCCCGCCGCTGGTGAACACACTCGTGGCCTTCCTCCTCGTCCTCTTCTTCAACTTCCTGCTGAACACGTTCTGCCAAGACTGCAGCGTCTTGGAGGTCCAGATCCACATGCCGCTGGTGATGCCCACCACCAGCAGCATGAAGATCTTCACCATGAAGATCTCCACGGCCGGGATGGAGGCCTTCATCACGCACTCCTCCGAATCCGGCCCTCCTCCTCCTCCTCGCTCCAGGCACTTCTGCTCGCTGGCCAACACCCTCCAGTGGTCCATGTTCAGCCTCTCGTAGAAGTAGCAGGCGATGACGCAGGTGGCCGGCACGGTGTAGAGCACGGAGAACACCCCGATCCTCACCATCAGCTTCTCCAGCTTGTCCGTGTTCTCCCCCTCCGTCTTCATCACCCGGCGGATGTGGAAGAGCGCCACGAAGCCCGCCAGCAGGAAGGAGGTGCCCACCACCAGGTAGCAGGAGAGCGGGATGAGCACGAAGCCCGTCAGCGCCTTCACGTCCATGCTGCCCACGTAGCACACGCCCGTCAGCTCGTCGCCCGCCACCTTCCTCGTCACCAGGATCACGATGGTCTTCACGGCCGGGATGGCCCAGGCAGCCAGGTGGAAGTAGGAGCTGTTGGCCTCGATGGCCTCGTGGCCCCACTTCTTCCCGGCCGCCAGGAACCAGGTGAGGGTGAGGATGACCCACCAGAGGGACGAGGCCATGCCGAAGTAGTAGAGGATGAGGAAGACGATGGTGCAGCCCGTGGACTCCAGCCCTTCCTGGATGACGTACTGGACGCCGGCGTCGCGGTCGCAGGCGATTCGGTCGGCGCCGACGAAGAGGCGGACGAGGTAGCCCACGGAGTAGACGCAGTAGGACATGGAGAGGAAGATGATGGGGCGCTCGGGGTACTTGAAGCGCTGCGGGTCCACGAGGAAGGTGAGCACGGTGAAGGAGCTGGAGACGAAACACAGGATGGACCACACGGCCATCCACACCAGGGAGAACTGCTTGTCCGCCTGGCCCCAGTACACGTCCACTTTGGAGTAGCACTTTGGGGCGCAGCTGTCGCTCTTCTGCACGTAGTGGAACTTCCCCGGGTTGCTGCATGTCTGCTTGGCGTTCCCGCTATCCTTCGCGTGATGGTCGTGCCCCCCGCCGCCGCCGCCGACACCACCCCCGCCTCCTCCGAGAGGCCGGTGGAGCCGGAAGTCAGGCGGCTGGGTGTGGGAGCCCTTGGGGGGGTCGTCGGAGCCGTTGTTGGGGGCCTCCATGCAGAGATTGTTCGGGTCGTTTTTATTGGGCAGCCTGGAGCAGTCGAGGGAGTCGGGCCATTTGAAAGTGAACTGCTCCATGATGGGAGAGCACTTATCCCGGGCTTGTTCACACATCACTCTGCAGGCAGGGATGTGGGTGGAGACCTGCTCCGTGCACATGGGAGCATACAGGGAGCAGAGGAAGAATTTGAGATGCGTGTGGCACCCGAACTCTATCAGCGGGGCAAACTCGTGCAACTTAATGGCCGCTTCGTTTTGGTCCTCGTGGCCCATCAGATTAGGCATCCGCGTCATGTTGTAGCCAATGTCCTTACATAGTGGGATATTGATGTGTTGACATCTCCCTTCACCGGGGCGGTCGGAGTCTATAGAGCTAATGGCAAAGCCCGCGTCACTCAGAGAGAGTAGGAGCAAACAGGAGAGGCTTAGTTTAGCAACGCTGTACATCCTCTCCTCTCTCTGATCTTCGGTAATATACAACATGACCAGGACTTGGGACAACGCAAGCGTTGCGTTCCCTGCAAATAAAGCAGGCTAAATCCAAGTTAACACTCGGTTACGCTGGGTGCCAAACAGTGCGTTAAAAAAAACTTACAGAGGTTTACGGAAAAAAGAGTATTACCATCCTCGTGTCCTTTTCCCCTATTATGGTTTGGCCAAATTCCAACAATAAATTCCAGCAATAAGGCCCATGCTTTTAAGTATAATTATTTTATGTTCGTTGCAACAAAAAAAATGTCTTCAAATAAGTTTTTTATAAAGTTCTCAGCACCTCTGAGTTATAATCCTTCTGTTGGTTATTTCCGCAACCAGTGGTGAAATAATCCTATCCAGGAAAAGCACAACAACTTGTTTCCAACCCACAATTGGATTCCGTCTTCTTTGAATGTATCACTCTCCTGATGGTTAGTTAATATTACTCTCTAGCAAACTCGCGCTCTGACAGAATAGAAAAAAAACTATATAAAAACTCGCGTACATTTCGTCCTCTGGCAGTTTGGGTAGTTTAGCGCGCTCTACAAAAGCAAACAAGTAGGTGATACAATATCCAAAAATAAATCCAGAAGAGAAATTATTTATTGCGAAAACTCAGGAGACGAAGTAACTCGTTGCTCGTGTGTTCTGTGGGGGAGTTCGTTCAGTCTGGTCGTCTCCAAGCCGTCCTGGTCTAACCTGCCAAAAGATCCGCCTTCAAAGACAGCTACTTTGCATAAGAAAGAGGAAACTGGCACGGTGATTAAGTCGGAATCGTGCGGAACAGCCAGTAGCCGACTCATCTACAACGTTTTAAAGGTTTACGGCAAACATCCCCTCGACCATTTGTTCCCTAAACTTGAAATAGTTCAACAAGTGACATAATTTACACTTTCCGGCGCAGGTATTACAGTGACGGACTCCAAACGTTGACAAACACAAACGCTCAAATCCAATGGAGCGCCAAATCCGACGGGGATGAGTTCTTTTCAATGGCACAACTGGCAATTTTCACGGTCCTAGCAATGTGGGAAAGTAGAAACAGAGTGTCAGGGGGAGTTCCTCTTTTCTTCTGGATTCCTCTTACTCGCTTCTGTGAGTCAAATGTATTTCAACATGTTCACAAGGTATCCCACAACAAAAGCTCCCATGTCTGTCCTAATACTGTTGCTTAGAATATTATTGCCATGCTGTACAAACAGGAAAAAAGGTTGACTAACCTTGTCAGACATTCAGTACGTTATTCATTTCCTGGATTCATGAATATGTAAAATATAAATAAATAAAAAAGGGGGTTGCACGTTGAATCGAGGCCTGTATAATTCGAATTAGAGGTGACGATGGTAAACAATACCTATGAAGCTATTACACTTAAAGTTACGAAAGTTAACCATATTATTTTAACCGCAAACGAATACACATATGAGACAATATCTTAATACTATGGGATTAGTTATGTAAAAAAAATCTAATTGCTTTTCCCTTAAAGATGAGGGAATTTTAAGTTTCAAACATTACAACGTGGCAAACGACTCTAAATGGACAGCTGAGTATTTTATATAAAAATCTGTTTTAGTTATGTTGCTGAACTGAAATATACATTTTGTCTGTTCTTTTGTGGATCAAGGTGAGTTTGCACTGGGGAAAAAAAAACGTATTCTGTGTAACAGAGGTGGTTCACACCTCCCTCTCTGAAACATGGGAAATATCCAAGAAATATATCTTATATTTTATAATTCTGTATCTTCCTTTGAGTTTCTCTGTGGCACCCTCCTCACTGGTAAGACACAGCGTTTTTTTTTTTTACACACAGGGGAATGAGGCAAGATCCATGTTAACTGCACTACTATTAAATATAAAGGTTGTTTAGGTTAAAAAGTACAGCGTTTACGAAGCTGCCCCCACACCCTGTGTTTGACACCAGATACAACCCCTCCGACCCCCCCACCACCCTTGTAAATGTCGTAGAGATTTACACTCCCAGCCAGGTTATAGTCTAGCTCGTCAAAAGTGAAACCCATAACACAGGTACAAACCGGTGTGCTTTTTGAGTACGTTTATCACCAAGAGAGAGCCGTCCGCCACCAAAGGGCTTCCTGCGTTACAGAAGTTTGTTTGTAAAAATGTGATGAGACGGAGACACAATGGCCACTCCGAACGTGTCAAAATGCTTTAGGGGTAGCAGAAGTCCCCCTTCCATCGCGTATCTCACTGATGGCATTTCAGCTGTCGCTGATGCACAAATGTTCAGACCATGAGTATGATGGGTATTTGAGTAGTAACGCCACACTCATTGGCTTTGTGGATTATACTGTACTGGAATGTACTCCCTCTAGTAGCAAAACAACACAGCCTGTTCCATAAAGCTTTAC
>JAVQJS010024329.1:0-22213 GCA_036024795.1 Galaxias rostratus | reverse complement strand
CACACACACACACACACACACACACACACACACACACACACACACACACACACACACACACACTCGATGGAGCAGTGTCGTCCTATTTCTCATTAAAGCTTTAGACAACTGCCGAGAATTGGCAGACACACAGCCCCTTGTTAGGCCCCAAAGGACGTCTGGGTTTCTGGACCAGAATCACTCGAGTCTCTTATTACTGTCACAATGAAGGGGATAACCCATCAAACCAGTCACAATGAAATGAGGCACTGACATCCACTGGTCTGAGCTGTGATTGGGTTAATACACTATGTCCTATGATGTGTGCGAGAGGTAACGATCACTCGCGTAATAATCTGTCTTTGAAAACATCCATAATAATCTGTTTGTAACTTCATAAAAAAGGAGTCACAGACAGCATGAATGACGATCTACAAATCACATTGCATTCCCCATAGTGAACATGGTTGAAGTTCCATTTAATGTCAGTAGGAGCACATTAGCAAATAATCAGCAACGGTAGCATTCTTTTAAACTGGCTCTTCGTGGTCATACCTGTAGGTTCAGAGTTGTTGCTCCAGTTGTGGCTACCGATACCTTCGTCCAGGCTGCTATTGCTTGACGAATCTTCCTTCTCCTATTAATCAGACACAGATTAAAAAGGATTCACTGTGCTGCGCCTTCCGAAACGGATTATCTTCACCTCCTTCACAATTTGTCCCCGGTATTAATGGAATAACATCCGTGGTCCCCACCAGTTAAAATCTAATTGCAGCAAGTTAAGATGTTAGAACCAACACCGACGCTGCAATCAGCAAATACTGGAGATTTGCCAAGGCAGACACAACGTACAAATCTTGTATTAGTCACCTAATTCACATCTAAGGCCATTAACAACGTTGGTCTTGTTCCTATTTGATAACAACCCGATTCTGCCTAAGGCTGGAACGGAACAACCTACGCTCCGCGGAAACTTTCTGTGACCTAATTGTTTCAGGTGATAACTTTTTAGTCAATGAGCCCATTTCAATTCTGCGCGAGATCAACCAAAGGCCAAGTCTTTTCTACCTTACAAAAAGTGGACTCCATGCATTACCACCATTTTAATGCCAAGTTCTTGTTGGAAAGGTGTCTTAATTGAAAATCGTTTTATGTTTCTTCTTTTGTTATTATTTCTTATTTCTTTATTACAAACAAATGACTCAAGTCTTAACAAAGAGCCCGCCGACTCATGGTAATTGCACCAGCCCTGCTGGCATCGGTGCATCTTGTTCATTTGCTCCTATTGATTAAAACTAAGTGTGCGAGGCACTGCGAGCGGCTAGATCAAGAATCCCCCCCTCCCTCATGGCATTTAGTATAATCCAGCCCAGCGGTGTATGCCAAATATCATGCTGGGGGAGACTAAACACAGATCATTGCGGGGGAAGGAAATTAGTCGGACGAAACAAAAGATGTTTCATTGGGCCTTGTCTGCAGCATACACGCATGTCACAGAGACCTGCCTATCTTGCTCGTCACATACATTTATTGTGGTTAGGTATTCATTTGGTCGGTTGAAACGTGATTTGCAGTTGCCCCTTTTATAAAAGAATTATCTAGAGAGAGAGAGAGAGAGAGAGAGAGAGAGAGAGAGAGAGAGAAATCCCACATTGAGACGTTCGACTTGTATGTGTAACCTGAGTGGGAGCTGTGGGCCCACGTTGGCCCGCCGTCTTCTCGTCTCCGCCTTTGACCAGGGTGAGGTAGTACCCGCTGCCGAAGCACTTCTTCAGGAAGAGGGAAGAGCCACAGCAGCACATCTTCCCGTGGGAGATGATGGCGACGCGGTCGCCCAAGATGTCGGCCTCGTCCATGTGATGCGTGGAGAGAATGATTGTTCGACCTGGCGGGGGGGGGGGGGGGACGGGAGCAAACAAAACTATTGATTTCTCTCTGAAAGGGTACAATTAGAAGATTTGGGGGGGGGGGGGGGGGACGTGGGCGTGTGAGGCTGCAGGAAGGTGTGTGCCAGCGGAGGTTTTAGACAAAGACAGCGCGTTTTGGACGACTGACAAAAACGGAGGCAAGGCTTGGGAAACTAAGAGACAAGGTCCACAAGTAGATTGTTTTGTACGCATTTTCAGAAATGATTCATACAATTAGGAGACTAATCCACATAAATAATATGATCTAGAATAATTTCAATAGACACTTGACCGGCTAAATGAACGCAACACTTAGTCTTATGTTGACATGTATGACGATGATGACTGAGTCATGAGTCATTACACACAGTGGTCGGCATACGCCTCCAGATCATGTGTTCCCAAATCCAAACACATCCTCATGGCAACGAAACCAACTCAAGACTTGTTAACATGGTTACGAAAAGTAAAAGTAAATCTCATATACATTTATGCACAATGAGGGTTACAAATTAAATAAAAAACCCTGGGTGGAGAAACTTCAAAAATGTTGAGGCTAACACACCATTGCACTGCATGGTACGAGAAGAAATCAACATCCAAGCATGTATTGAGATGCTGAGCAGGCTCAGTTTCCTCTGACTTTGCATCGAGATGGCAAGAGGAAAAATATCTAAGTGACTTAGAAAAAGGGATCATTGTTGAGACACAATTGGCCGGAGACAATATTTCTGGCATGATTTGGGGCCACTTGTTCCCTTAGTGGGAAGGGTCACTGCAAATCAATACACTTTCGTGTGATTCCCTTTATCCTATGATGAAACATTTCTTTGATGGATGACAATGGGCATTTCCAATCCATAGGCCAAAGTCACGGATTGTTTTGATGAGTATGAAATGTTAGGCATGGAAACGATGTGAATCACATGCTATGGCCTTTGCAGTCACCAGATTGTCATCCAAGGAAACACATACGTGAGAGGTTGGATTGATGTATTAGACAGCTCTCTCCCACACCATCAACAAAGCACCAAAACACAGTCGTTCTGGCAGCATGTGGTGCCCCAACACCTTTAATTTGTCACCCGTCTTTGTATAATACCTTTTTTCAAGTGAAAGAAATGCACCCTATTAGCATAGCTGGCTCTTATTCAAAAAAAGGGAAAAACACAATAAAGGCTCAGGATACCTCCATGTGCACACTCCAAGGCTATAAGCAAATTAGATATTATATCTGTGATGGAGTCACAGCATGGTCACCTTGCTCGATATCGTTACCTCACAGCAAGCCTGGTAGCAGCTTTCCCGCGTCTCTGCTAGTACGCTGAGTGAGATATCACCGCACAAAATGGAAACCTTATTAAAGTGAAATGAGACAACCCGAAAAAGTTGCCGGTTGAATTGACGCACAAAACAAAAATACTCTTTCCGGCGCGTAATAGCTACTTCAGATAAACCTAACAGCACTGATTACAACAATGTCATGTTTTAATCTGCCGTGTTTTGATTGGCTCACTCTTGAGAGTAAGCCCCAGCCGTGCCTGCTGAGGCCTCCCACGCACACAGTCCCTATCGGCGCTGGTTTCACACTTACTATACATCGCAGGCCTTTCCCTTGATTAGCTCACCGGATGGGTTTTTCTCTCCCTCTTTCTTGTCAGATTTGGGGGTCGTTATTACGAAAGGTCAGGGCGCTCTGCTGAGCGCGGTATTTTTCTCTCCCTCCAAGCTAGTTAAATCTGTATCCCACAGGTCACATTATAGCGGGGAGAAGGACACACACAGAGGTCATTAATAGGAGCCTCGCGTCGAGCACTGCCATTGGCCGAGCCTTCCCCGTTTGTCTCTCCCCCCCCCCCCCCCACCTTGGGCTGAATCACCCTCAGCGCTTCTAAATTCGTCCGTGTGCTTGTTGTCCTGCCCCTTTTCCGCCACCCCGAGCTTGCTCGAAACCCTCCAAAACCCATGGACCCGCATATTAAGTTCCCCACTCCCTCTCAACTAAAACCAGTGAGAAATTCATCAGAAGGAAGCAGGTAAACGACACTGATGGATAGAGGAACACCGTGGTATCGAAGTGGTCGGGTGAGGGATCCGCCAGGGGTTAGGTCTTCGCCCTGTGTGGTTTGACTCTCCCACGGCCACTCACGCCGGGCCGCTTCATGTTCCCCCGGATTGTTTGTGGCTTACAGTTGGGGGAATAATAAAAACGCACTGCATCATGGGTGAGCTGGGAGCTGAAATAAATGGGTTCGGTCTGTACGCAGCCCTCGGAGGGATGGTGATTTATAGTGTTTTTTGGTGCATTACGGCGCAAAGTGATAGATCAAAGGAGTTGTGAAAATGCAGGTAAATCTATTGCGCTATGACTACACATACAAACAGATTGCGGGCAGAAATCTAGGCTCTGTCATCCTGTTGTCCTGGATGTACTGTATATCATGCGGATGGGTGTGAGTTCGAAGTGCCCTGGGGTGCAGTGAGAGGTCTGCTGCACATTCAAAAAATGCAATCTGATGCAGAACAAGACACAAAACAAGACGGCTATTCTTATAAGACTAGAATCAATAAGGTAAGTCACTATTTGGACGGCTATTCTTATAAGACTAGAATCAATAAGGTAAGTCACTATTTGGAGTTTAGCCACAACAAAGAAAAAAAAGTGCAGTGGACTGCAATACAGCAATAAGGTCAAGCAATTTATGTAAGAGAAGGATTTTACTGTTTCTATATGGATCACCTAGTTATGAAACAATCATTTAGAACAATCCATCCATGTATTAGCTATGGGGCAATCCATCTATTAGCGGCTGGAACTTATGCCAGCTGCCACAGGGCGAGAGGCGGGATACACCCTGGACAGGTCACCAGTCAATCACAGGGCTGACACATAGGGACAAATAACTCACACACACGCATTCAAACCTACAGGCAATTTAGAGCCACCAATTACCTGCATGTTTTTGGACTAGGAGGAAACTGGAGCACCCGGGAGAAACCCACGTGAACACGGAGCGAACACCGCGCAGAAAGACTCTGGGGTCAGGTCGGGATTCAGCCCGAGACCTTCTTGTTGTCAGGCAACAGTAGTAACTACCAAGTCACCTTGCAACCATCATTTAGGTAAGATTAAGATCTCAAAGCGGTGCTGGTTTGCAAATGTCTCTTTAGAACGAGTGCAGTGTTGTGCAACATTAGTCAAAAGATTATATGACTGATAGAGCGTTGAAAAATGATTGTATCAACCTGACAACGGTATCCACTTTCAAGGAAAGTCTTTGTTCCAGCTGTCTCTATTGCCATGACAAATAATAGAAAAAAGTGTTGTGGATCGGGCATTTAATTATTTTTAATGTCCAGATTAAGCACTTTTTCATTATTGCCCTTAATATTTGTCAAATGTCAGAAAAGTTATTGAAAACAAACTGTGGGCTCAATCCAACATAAAAATCATTCTACATTGATTTTGATTCTGTTTAATTTACTGACAAGACTTGAACAATTCTACAATGCATTTGTCCAATGCGCGTTTTGCATGAGTGTAAGCAATTAAACTCGATAGCTGATGACTTTCCACAAATATACAGTAATAAAGTGTGCAGCATGCTGATAAAAAGTCTGGTCTAGTTAATCTACACAAATAAATACATTACTTATGAAACATAATCCATGTAGAAAGTGAACCGGAACCCACATATCAATAAGAACGGTATATGTACTGTCCCTGTGAATGGCACAGCATAACTCACTCAGTCCAGACAAATCCAATTGTATTAAATGTCTGAATAAGAGTCCAGAGGGCATGGGAGGACATTGATTGACCTGCCATCGCGAGACGCATGGCTTTTGTAAAGGTTGTCCCTTGATCCGAGTACTGTTGATGAGTTGCGGTCGCTTCCTCTCGTTCAGAAGAGACAGTGCGGATCCTCTACCGCAAAGCCTCGCCCTTATAAATGAATGAAACCCGCCAAGTCGAAAATCAGCAAGCACTATCAATGTAGAGTCATGAATGCCATGCACAGTTTTCCTTCTAATCGCTTGGAAGACGGATGGACTCAAGCCTGGATCTGCATCCCAGGCCCGGTGTCTGTCTGCGTTTAGGTTGCACTACATCTCTTGGTGTGCCTTTTTTTTTTTACATGGTCTTAGCCGAGCACAACGTGGCAGCACGTAACAGCATCACAACCAAATATTAGTTTGGCATAGATTTTTCTTCCCACTGACTATTTTATTAATTGATAAATAAACAATTAGCATACGTCTTGTTTGAAAAAGCATTCTAACTTCAAAGCGTTTCTTTTCCCACACCTGCCTAGAACTTTCGCCCAGTACCGCGTGCCTACATTTTTTATGCAGGGCGTCGATAGTATGTTCAGTGATAACTTTAGCAGAAAACGTACTTGGTATAGCCTTGGCGAAGGGCAAATATCGCCAACACTGCAGTGGGTAAAAAAGTATGACTCATTGAACCAGCGTGAATGTGGGTGTTCTCATTATAAGAGAGTTATCTTGAGCTGCACATCGCAGTGAAAGGCACTTGATTAGAGAGAGCACAGCTAATGACATAGCCAGGGCAGAATGCCGCTCGATTCACATTAAACATTTAGACATCTGTTGGAAAATGTGTCATTATGTCTGTCTGGCTCTCAGACGTTTGGCAAAACACAAAGTCGTGAAACAAAAAAAAGTGACAAGCTGATTACATCAGACAATTAGTGGCGGTGTACAAATGCCACCTTGATTGCAACCTTTCAGTTGTTTGTCGAGGTTTTGGGCAACGATGCAATTCATGTCAACTCCAATAAGCATATTTATTTACAGCAGCAACTGATAGACTCCCAGACAGAAGTGTCATAATAACCGGATCCATCCGGAGATTCCCCAACTTATTTCCTCGTTACTGCTTTGGACAGCAGAAGCGACGGATCGCAAAAGTACTCCTGCTCAGTGACGCGCCTAGGGTGAAATTCAAAGCGGCGGTTCAAACATTCACACAGGAGCAGAAGCCATAACTCCTTCCTATACCTGGCTTGTACTTGAGCAGTAGCTCCCAGATGCCTCGACGGGCGTACGGGTCCACTCCTGCGGTGGGCTCATCCAGGATCACAATGTTGGAGCCGCCCACGAACGCGATGGCCACGGACAGCTTCCTCTGCATCCCCCCTGGAAAGGAAAGCCGGTATTATTACCTCCTTCTGCTATATGCTATTCGTAATGTTCACGCTGTGTGTTTGGTGGTCCCCGGAACGGGATTAGAGGACCCCTTCCAATGAACCAGCCGTTTGAGAAACCACAGCTATTTTTATTATGGACAACTCCGGGAGCAGGATCCATATTGATTGAATAACACAGCATCTGCTGTTCACTCTCCGAACGTGTTTCCCATAAAACAGTAACACGGAGAAAAGTATGGACACCAAGCTGCGTAAAACACAGAGCGAAACACGCGTCAACGTCTTGCAGGCCACGGCGGTTACGCGGCGCCACAGGCTGTAACGTAACCAAAGCCCCGACGGTCAAAGGTACGGTTGTATACCCAATCGATGCCTATTCCAACATGCCAGGCACATGCCTGAGCAGGCGCCGGTGTCTTTAGGAGGGTGTGAGTCAGATCGATGACTCACAGCGCCTCGCCACTCTCTGAAGCCCCGGCACAGCCGCCACGCGGGGGGCCGCTCTCAACGGGTCCCGTGCTCCGTTAATGTAGCGGAAATGTCAGGGTAGATCAACCTTGAAAGTCATATCCCTGTGATTTTGTTCACAAGCAACCCATGACGGGAGACAATTTATCAAGCCGGCTTCATTTTTTTTTATGCGGCCCAGACAATGAATTTGTACCCGATGACACGTGTGCACAGGTGTATTATGTCTAGTAGCATACCTGTACGCAGAGAGACAGGCGGGATGATACATTTTGACAGGAGGAGACAGGGTTGTTTACAGCTTTTTAAAAATGTGCACGCACACGCACACGCACACACACACACACACACACACACACACACACACACACACACTCAGGTAGATTAATAGACGACCCCAAATTAAATTTGCATCAGCACGTGACTTTATGCAATATCTCCTGAGAAAAACAGATCCCAAGGACATACTAGTATTACAAGCACACGCACTCACACACACCTGAGAGATTCTTGGCAAGGTCCTTCCGCTTGTGTGGCAAGCCCACGTCTTTAATCATTTGGTCCATCTCGATCTTCACCTCGTCTTTACTCCCTCCTTTTAATCGGGCGTAGAAGTAGATGTGCTCCTCCACTGTCAGACTGTCAAGGTAAAATCAGATGTCAAACAGAATTTGAATGGCGTGCATGGACACCAGTGGCTTGGGCTGATTCAATAGTATGGCAAGATTCTTATCGGTCCGATTAAAGTGAGCTGACTAAATTATGTGGCAAAAGGAGTAGTCCTGCCATAGCAGTTCAATGTGTTATTTCAGACGGCATGTGTTTTTATGTCCATCACCGCCATACAACTAAAAATTCTTTACATTTTTCTGTTACCTATTTTATTGTTGCATGGATGTTCTAATGTATTATGGCATGTTCTTCTTGGCCAGGGATTCATTGTAAAATAGGATGTCTATCCTAAAATAGTAGGATATATTTCTCAACGCTAATGATTAGATAAAGGATGGATTTTTTTTTCCTTAAATCCCGCAAAAGTAGAGTTTTTTGTAAATAAAAAGAAGAAAGAAAAGGTAATAGGCCTTTTTCTGAAATCGACTAGCCGATAAGTAACACCATTTTAAACTGACATGGGCACTCTAAAAGTGTGGCGTTAACGGTTATTATCATTTCAGTTTTTGAGGTTGCAGGTAACCCTAGACAGAGAGGGGAGAGTGGGGGGGAAGATTATGGTAGACAGGGAAATGTTTTCTGAAATGTTCCCGTGCATACACCGTCCCATTCATTCCACCTCTCACTCACTCGTTAAACAGGACGTTGTGCTGAGGGCACATGCCCAGATGTTTTCTGATGGAGTCCATGTCTGTGCGAATGTCTTGTCCATTTATAAAAGCTGTCCCTGAAGT
This sequence comes from Galaxias rostratus, assembly GCA_036024795.1. Classification (NCBI taxonomy): domain Eukaryota; kingdom Metazoa; phylum Chordata; class Actinopteri; order Galaxiiformes; family Galaxiidae; genus Galaxias; species Galaxias rostratus. The sequence continues at coordinate 13,279 of JAVQJS010024329.1, read as the reverse complement.
CGGAGCAAACAGCCCCGTCAGAATGGACCTAGTAAAAGGAAACATTTGAGTTAAAATTCGGTTCAAATTGCCAAACAACTGTAATCTAATATATGACTTATCATAAAACACTAATCTCTAACTCTAATCAGGTTAAATGCACTTGCATTGTGGTTGTTTTTCCAGCACCATTGTGGCCAAGGAATGACGTAATCTGATTCTCATAGAAGTCTATACTTAGTCCGTCCACGGCCAGCTTCTTCCCTGTTTTATAGATCTTCACCAGGTTCCTGATGGAGACCCCTGCCTTCATGTTCGGAGGAGGATTTTCAAGGCGAGCTTTAAATAAAACCATAAGCACAGGAAAACACTTGGATGTTAACGCAACGTCAATTCACAGGTGTTCATTGGCTTAGACTTCGTCCCAATGTTTGTTTTAATTGTCTAGTTTGTGTTTAAAATTCAATATTTCTTGCCTCCGGCACCTGGATTTTACATGGTTTCCTGATTGATATAACTTGCAACAGAAATGCAAAATGTGAAGCTCAAAACCACCTTCGTGGGTTGGAAGGGTCACACACACAAAATAAGAAAAACAAGGCAACAAAAGAGCCCGTCAACAAACCACCGCTAAAGTTAATTTGCTGCTTTTTGCAAACAAGCCCTTGACATCAAGAGTCACCCTTTTATACGTCAAAGCTTATTCAAGTCGGTCATATCTGCAGACCGTCCCTAACTGAGGCGCTAACACTCATTCGAACGGATCAAATTATGTGAAAATCCTATCATCGGGCTGAGACCGTCCAACTCCCCCCCCCCTCTCCCCCCACAGGCTATGACTGAGGACCACGTCGTACCGTTGTGTTCTCCCAGCTCCTTCAGCAGGATGGGGTCCGCCCCAGCGGTCGAGCCTGTCCCGCACCAATGAGACGCCGTGAAGGGGAAGTACCAGGGCTTGGGGATTCCGTACTGGCCTGTGATCACGCGTTCCTTTCATTAACAATGCATCTTGGGAGAGATACTGTGTGCGTGTTCACACGTGAAAATCGGACGTTCCTTTCCTCAATACCTTTTGTTTATCTTATGTTAAATGTTATATTATGTCTTTTTTTACATACTTGCATACATAGTTTCATTTTCTATGACATGTATAGTGATCTTGAGCGTTTCTGAATGAAATGTATTACTATTACCATTATTACAAACCACTAATGGAGGATCTGGACTAAAGGCTGCGTGGGATTCGAATACCTGGGAAGACGTTTTCGATGTACCAGGTGAGTATCCAGTAGATCAGCGCGTCGAGGAGCATCATGAAGATGGACACGATGAAACTGTACCGCTCCCCGTCCTCCGGGCTCCGGGCGATGTTGCTCCACTGGATGCCGACGCCCTGCTCCTCGTACTTGGCGAAGTTCTCGCAGCCGTAGCCGAAGGCCACGCACGACAGCAAACTCTGGAGAGCGCAAGGCGTTGACGCCCTCATTTAGGGGACGTTAGATGATGCGGTCACTGAGATACACACAAGGTGTGTATTTTTCAATGTTGCCATTGGTTATTTGCACATGTAGAGCTATAAAGTTTTAAACGTGGGCAAAGTCAAAGCTAGCTTACCAATAGCGTATAAAAAAAAAAAAACTGTAATGAAACTGTGTCTTGATTACTGTTATAGGTGCTTTTATGTGACTAGGCCAAAATATGTGGAGAACAGTTTGAGTTATAAATAAAGATTAGTTGAATCGGCCCAGCGATAGGAAATAACAAGTGACGCTTTGCCCATGACACATCCTCTGAAATGGCCTATCACTCTGCGCTGCCATGTTGCCTGCCAGCTGTTTCATTACGCCTCATTTACTTGCAACATTTTAACTCAGACAGATGCCACAGCCGCTAACTTGAGCTTTTAGAGTTTCACTTTCTCTGCAAAATGAACCAGTGAGCCACTGTGAGGGTTGCAGACTTCCTGTCGCAGTGACAGCCTCGGCTTTTCAACAGTCAAATGTCTGCGAATGACAAAGAGGACAAGTGTGCCCTCCCGTGCCTTTGCCACCCCAGGTCTGACCCGACGACCGGCCATGCTCGCTGTCATCGGCTAGGAACGTGGCCGCCCCCACCCCCCTCCCGCCTCCCATTTGTCCCCAAGAAGCTGGCCGGCTGACAAACTTTTGCAGCCAATAACCAGATCAGGGGCGACAGCAGAGCCATTGGCTGACCCCTCCTTGACCTGAGTGTGACATACTGACAGAACGACAGGGCGTGTTGTCTGACATTGAGACGAAGGCCCGAGTTAGGAGGGCAGACCAAAACAAACCTCCATTTTGAAAATATTTCAGAAAAGGCAGCCGAAACATCCATCTAACTGGCTGTGAACAAAATAACTGAATGAGACAACTAAATATTTATACAGTGCACTTCAAAGACAAAACAACCTATGCAGGTAGGATGAAAAATGTGTTTTCTTCCTCGGTGATGGAAGAAAAAATTAACCACTGGATTAACACACCATGGGTGAGGCAAGACGGTCAAAGGAACATTGCTGAGGTGAAGAAAAAATGACGACCAATTTTTCTTCATGCTGTTCTTATTAGATAATGATACCCACTTGGGCAGCCGAGCAATACGGAGCATTTAGATCTCGCAGCATTTTTGACATGAAATTACTTCACCATAAGGAAGACGCAGACTGCATGTCACAAACACTTTCCAATTACACCAATTTCAGCAGCCAAATTGGCAATGCTTTAGTCTAAATGCACACTTCCAACCCCCGCAATACAGTACATTAAATACAGTGGAGCAGACGAAAGTGCTGGCACGTGACATTGTCAGATGCAAATGCGTCACAGCATCTCCGTGACTGCTGTGAGATCCCTCAACATTTACAAACAACGAAACCCTCTCCTCGGGGCCCTGCCGATAGGAAGATGGAGCACGCGTTGCACTTTTGTCTTTGTCTTTGCACAAAGGACAGCTATAAGATGAATGATCCCGCCAGCCACAGAAAGGTCACGGAGGAAGGATACGTTGAGAGTTGAACACCATTCTATTTATCTCCCCCATTTCCCTGAGAAACGGAAAGGAATCTGATAACAAATGACGGCTGCTTTTAAAAATATATTCTGTCTCCTTCTATGGAACCGCATCAGAAACCTCTGAGTTATAGGACTTTGCACCTATTTGTCTGTGTTTGTCACGGAAGTGATGGCTGCAAACGGGAGCCTTCCAACCAAATTGTCAAGGCTCAAAAACAATGAAACCGATGATTTGAAACTACAAGCTGTCATACTGGAACAACATGTGAAAACACTGAGAACAATTGGAATAGAGAAATCAAATGGAGTAATCTTGATGTAAAAAAATAAAATAAAAAAAAATAAGCAATAACAGATACATGTCAATAGCTTGGCAAAATGGGAATACAAATGTGAAAGGTTTGCATAGGTAAGTGAGAAAGATTCCGATCGTAACAGCACTGTCATACACGTAAGGACCCCTCCACGATGTGTGCATCCACTCACTCACGTGTCAGAGGTTTCCCGGGCACTCACCACTAGGATTTTGATGCGGAAGTTCATGACGTCCCGCCAGGCGTAGCACAGGATGTGAGGCAGGTAGAGGACAAAGTAGAGGAGGCCTCCGCAGGCGGCCGCCAGGTTGGCTTTGGAGAAGAAGACGCTGATGAAGAAGCACTGCATGATGGTGGCCACGCAGAACACCACCAGGAAGACGAAGATGACCGAGGGGTCGCTGTACTGCAACACCTTGCCATACTGCCCGAGCAAGTGGGGAGTGAGAAGAGATATAAGCGGTGGCGCCACGCTGAGCTATTTGGCACCATTGATTGACAAGCTGAAAAGATCAAGGTCATTTGTGCTGATTGCTGTGATTACGGCTAAAAATATACACGTGGAGACGACGCTGCAGGAAGGATATGATTGGAAAGCATTAGTGTCTATCACGAGGCAGTGGACAGAGTGACTAACTGGGTATCAATTACTACCGGTTGATGCGTTACATGCATGTTATTTAAATGATTTTTTTACGGATACCACCCATGCAGTTGGTCACTCTGTCACATTGTATTTTGAGATAAAGAAAAGAGAGACCACACTCCACTCTTCGAGGGCTGTTTCATTAAACCATCTCATTGCTTCCTGCACTTGGAAGCATCAAGGAAATAATCTGATTGATGCATGTGATTCAATCCACAAAAAAACATTCCATGATAGAATGATTCCAATTCCTGTCGTATAAGTGGCAGTGGCTATCTGTTACACACACCTGTTGGTGCACGCAAAACTTGCATAAAGTATTTTTCAACAGTTTCAATTGTTGGAAAGTTCTTGTTTAATGGTTGATCTAGATATAGAATAGAATATTGTGGTGGTTGCTCCAATTAAATATCGGACTTCTAAACACCTAAATCTGCCATGACAAATTCATACGTTTATGAATTGAGTCACTTTCGGACGCAACACCCTATCAATGTACAGATCACAACCATAACATTTCGAATCGGTTGCTAACACAAGCCCCGAAGAGTTGGTCGTGTCGTCTTGATTAGCCAATCAGTAAGGAATCACCTTGAGGATGAGGCAGAGGAGCATGGCACTGACGGCCAGCGGCAACACACTGGACACCACCCAGCTCAGCCAGTAGGTGGAGCTCCTGAGGCCCATCATCCTGACCGTCTCCTTGAGCCTAGCCTCCTTCTCCTGGACAATGCCCTTGACAATCATGGCCACAGAGTAGATCCAGGCTAGGGTCATGTACAGGGGCAGGGAGCGGGACAGGGAGCGCAGGAACCTAGCGGAGCGGGGGGGGGGGGGAGGGGCCGTCACCGGGAAAAGAAGGCAGCAAATTGGGCCAGTTATCTTCCCATCTTTCATCCAAGCCATGAGGGCGAGTGGCTTTGGCACTCGTTGGTGGTGGCGAGTTGTTTTGACCTCAATTAGTTCTGTGTCAACTCAATTGGATATAAGATCAAGCGGAAAAACAAAAAAACATATTTGAAAATACAAAGCACTAAAACCTCAATGTAATGTACTTTTACAGTTTGGTCTATCAAATAGGAAGTAAACTAAACAATCACTAAAGATAGAGCCAGAGTAAATGCATTATTTTAGATGCCAAATGATGTGTCTGCTAGTGTTTTAGGTAAAGAACTTAAAACAGAACAAGCGACAAAAACCTGAAAGGGTAACCAAAGTCAGCCACAGTAGTTAGATATGTACTGTCTGATTTGCTGCTCAATTGATGCGCAGTGAAATTATTATTTAGAATGAGCCTACAATATGAATACACATCCCGCTTAATTCCTTCAAGGCCCCCCAAGTAACTGCATGTATTGTTATTAATGTTTATAAATTGTCAATCGCTGGCAAACACATTAGGCTAATGGGAAATTACATTTCGCCCAGCTGTTCAAATATCAATTTTATTTACCACAAGCATTTTCCAATTAAACTGGAGAAATCGATTATGCGAACTAAAGCATTTGTTTCTATATTTACAATGTGACAGGAGCAGGGGGGTGTACCTGAAGCCGGCAACACCATCGCCACATTGTTAGTGACAATGAGAAATGGCCTGTCTGTTGTGATAATTGTTCCATAATTTAGCTAAGATTCCCACTATTTGCCAGATGGGGGGGATCAATTCGGCAGTTAGGCCACCTAATCACGTGCCGGCGGGTCGATGGCCCACGAGAGCAATGTGCATTCTATCTACGAGGCCAAACTCGTACATCGCCAAAAACAATACGACAAAATAAAGAACGGAGGCACAGTTTGGCACCGATTTTGAATTCCAACGTCATTTAGAATTTCAAATGGATGAACCCCTTGTTAAACGTTGATGTGAGATTGCAAAGATGACAAGATGCACCGTTGCATATGTGATAGTGTTATTCAATGGACCAAAGCTAAAACGTTCTCTTGGAACGTAATGGAATGTTCTAATACGACGGTCCCAACTTACTCGAAAGCGTACAGATTCATGGAAGACTGCAATTTCTAATGCTCCTTGCGATTGATCCATAATCCGGGATCACTTAATATTTCAGGCACAAAACAAAAACCACATTACCAAGGACGAAAATTGTAAAAAAAAAAAAAAAAAAAAAAGTTTAAATAACCAAGGAGTCTTCACCACTTAATAAATCCAAAAAGGGATCAACAAACATTATCCCCTGTATTTCAGCATGCAGTCACTGATGCAATTACCTGTAATAACGCAAATGAGATACAGTAGGGACGATTTTGAGTGAGGGAGATTACTTTGGCATGCTCAGACAATTAGCGTGATGGTGATTTGAGAAGTCATTGATCATGTTGGTTCAATTACTTGGCTGCGCTGATTGTCCTGGGAACGGAGATACCAAACCACAAAGCACAATATTGCTGACCCACAGAAAATGCAAACACAGGGAATTTATTACCTGCCAATCATTCCTATAAAACAATAACTTTCCCTGATTTAATTCCACTGATTTTAAATGTATTCGTGATAAACACGAAAAAAATCTTTTTTTGGTGACAAGTGATCGTCAGCTGGACAACGTGCTTTGTGGTGTGATGCCGTCCGCCGCTGTCGCCCCGCCGCTCCATACTGACCTTCACCATGACGCTCATGAGCGCGCACGGCACCATGAGCATCACCAGGTTTTCGGCGAACCAGGCGGACCACAGGGCCGCGTTCTGGACCCCGACCGCGCGGAGGACCTCTTTGAGCCGCAGCTCCTTCTCCAGGACCAGGCCCTTGATGGTCATGCACACCGTGTACATGAACGCCAGCACCAGGAACATGGGCAGGATGCCTCCGATGCTGGACACGAAGCTGCTTGAGGAAGGAGGCGGTCAGAGGCGTCGACGAGCCGGGCCGTTTCGTGGGGCGGCGAGCGCATCCGGATGGGAAATGACCCGTTCTCTATTGGTGATTGGTTGTTAGGCCTGTGACTTTGTGTTAATTTACACATGCTCAAATCGAGATTGAGAGGGTAGACCGATTTCGAAATTCAATTGGGATCTAACATTGGCTCGAACATTTTTTTCCGTATTTTGACACAAGCATCCTATAGCCGTCATGGAAATCGAACTGGGCCCTTTGCCCTTTATACAACTAGAGGGAATTTGTGCTGATACAGTAAATGCCATTGTTCCGATGGATGACACATGAAGGCAGACACACTCTAATGATTTTCAATCAGCAGTGCAACACGTTTATAGACACAACACTATAAAAGGACCTCTTTTTTCCGTTGTGCTATTCTCCATAAACATGGCACATCAGCTCAATCTAGTCGTTAGCAGTCCCCTGTCATGCTACACCATGATGTATGACTTGATGTGGTAACAATAAAATAAGACCATATTAAGCCAACTTCATAATGCCACCGAAATGCCATGTCAATATCTTGTGCCCGGCCCGCAATATACCAAAGTGCTGTCTTCGCTCTGTCAGACAGTAAAGGAGATCCATCAAACGGACTCTCCCGTTTGACACGGTATAGATTTTACATATTGATAATGCTTACAGGTCATAATTGCACGGCGGAGAATGCCAGCAAAGCGCTGCTCATCGTGGTTGGGTAGTGAGGACAGGAATACGCGGAGATCGGCAGAGCAGGTGCCCGTTCTCAAGCCACTGGCCATTAAGAATTAATCAGAGGCTATTTCCAGTACATTTACAATGGACTAATTTCTGCTGTAGGTTGTTGGAGTAGTGATTTGTTAAAGGCGGTTTATTGAAATTCTGCCAACTGGTAAGGTCCTGCACAAAGGCCTACTTCGCCTAATTGGTCAATCGCCCCGGACAATGAGGGCCTATTTTACGCGAGCTCGCGGAGCAGGCCGGTTTCTTTTTCTCTTTGATTGTCGGGGCTTAAAGTTTTCCCTTGACTTGGTGGAGCTGGCAGGGTTAGACGTGCGTGTTGGAACATGGCTGCTGGCCCTGAATCGATGGTCTCCAAATACTCGAAAGTTGGTGCCATATCAGAGGCCAGCGTTTTAAAATTATTTGTACACTTCACCGCAATTAGCCTGGGCATTGAGATGTCAGTTTGATAGATAGTAAGTGCCTTTTGCAAGGTCTCTTTCCCTTAATTCTGCCCGCTCCGACTACAACAAAGGGTTGTTGAAATGAAGAATGTCCTGCACCATCTACAGACAATCATAAGGGATAATAGACCTGCATGATGAAGGAATACAAATTTCAGTGAGGAAACATATCTTTGCTTTTCGGTTTTAAACTATGAACTTACTGACATAAACTATATGAAAACTATGAGTCCTGATTATCAAATATATCCCAGTGGTTGGTATAGTTAGGGGAACTCTTCATTACCATTGTTGAGAGACAAAGGAGTTCTTTTTTCTTTTCTTTTTTTGAGTCCATAAGTTGCACTGAATTTTAGAATCTATTTTGACTTTGTTTTGAAACTATTGCCTCAAAGAAAACGTTTTCCAGAAATACACACACAAACAAACAGAGATACCACGTGTTCCGTGAATACCAGTGGGATGTTCCGCTCATGAGAGCCGGAAGGAGAAGATACTTTGTTTGGGGAACACTTCCTGCTTTCTCATGGGATGTATCACGTTCACAGGCTGTTTTTTTTTGCCACAAGAAATGATCGGTTGATACTCAAGCCTCGAACCAGACCAAGACCAGACAACATCAAAACCCTGATCGAGTTTCTGAAGAAGTAAGGGATAGCAACAACTTGAACATGAAAACCAAACTTGAAACGATATCAGCAATTATAGAATCCAAACGGCGTGGTGTGGTCAAATGATTCCAACTTGTCAACATGTTTTGCTTGGAGGTTTCTAGGATGAAACTCCTTCGACATAATAATCCTACCCCAGGTGATAATTGCATTCGAGTGGGTACTGATACACAGTGATATTCCCTTTATCATTGTCTTAATGGTAAACCGACCACTAAACAGCTTCTCCCCCACTCGCCACTCTCTGGGGAGGTCTGTCGTGCCCGTCGCGTTTGACACTGACAACCTTGCTTCCAGATGAGCTTGAATAATACATCTCCAATCGATTTGAGGGGCCTCAGTAATATAACTCCTACAGGGCTGGAGTTGCCGGGGCTCGGATTACAACGGTGGTTACGGCCTAAATTTAGGAGAGCTAGGAGATGGGTCTCAGGAAAGGCACTGGGCTCCAAAGAAGCTTTGTGTCATCAGGGCAGCAATCAATCTAGTATTGATTATAAATCAACAATTTAAATGCTACTGTAATCTTAAAGGTCGAATGGTTCACGACACAAAAGTAAAGGAAACCAGTAGTTTAATAATCAAGCCTATTTTCAAACCTTTAATTATTATATATTTTTTTTTACAAATATTAGATTTTAGCACAATTGCATCTACATTGTGGTTATTCTGGTCAAAGTAAAACACTGAGATACGATGAGTAGAAAAAAATGCATATGTACATTGCTTGTAAGATGTAAACTGAAATAGTGCAAACAAATCATTCAAGTTCTTGGACCGCCGGTTGTGCTGTTGCACGTTTTGTTTCCATCTATGAGCTGAAAGCCTGAGCGGGTTCACGATCAGCCTCTGATCTCATAGCAACAAGGACGTGCCGTCGCAGAATTGTTGATGTGCCACAAAGCCGTGGGCACCCCCCCCCCCCCAAAAAAAAAGGGAGACGGTCAGATTCCGGAATGCGAGCAGCACACGAATGCAGGCAATAAAAGGAACGGTTTGTGTCTTATCGCGGGCCCTGAAGGGGTCGGCCCGTTTCCCCGGCCTTCATCTCGTGGCGGAGTGCCGCCAAAGCCAGGGCTAATACGGCTTGTTTGTCTACAACTCAAGAGAGCCGACGGGGTCAGCTCCTGTTGAAGCGCCCCCGAACCCGTGCTGGTTTACGGTGCATTGTGTGTTTGGAAAGGGTTTGGGTGAAGGAGGGGGAGAACCGACGAGGTCAACTGGAGGACAGGGCACACGTTTGTTAATGATTTTTCATGGTCGACCTTAGTCTCCCCCCAGTATGAGGGTCGAATGAATATCATAGTCAAATCAATTTTACAAGAGAGAGAGAGAGAGAGAGCGTGGGCATGCGAGAGCGTGGATCAGAGTCATGTCTGCTTCTACCCAAACATGTTTAGAGAGCGACTGTTCATTTTAACCTAATCTGGAGAACACCACATTCCATTTAAGAGAAACTATGTAGTATTTAAGACCTTAACAAAGCAATAGTTGTGGTTTTATTTGTTTGCCGAGTCTGCAATCAAGTAATTTCAGTTGTTGCAAGATCTTTATGAATATCGGAACTTTACGCATTCCGATAATTACATTTTAAAGTCAGATTAGTCCTTTCAAAAATAAAAGGAAATGAAAAATAGGTGCAGCAGATTGCCATAATGGTCATACGTCCGCTTCTGGCAGCCTCGAGAGAGACAGAATTCTAGATCCAAATAATTACCACAAAGGCCTTTCCTACCATGCCTCCCTGCTTCTTAGTGCATCTTCCCTTTCTGCAATCCGGCTCTCAAATATTTATGAATGAAATAACAGTTTTCATGTGTTAATTATTTATGTAAATGGCAGAGTGGCTAGGCAGGCGAAAAAAGTAAATTGCAGAGGAGCTGGGGGAATTGCAATGTTTAATGGTTGCCATTTAGTAATCCTTTGTATCTTTGAGAGGAAACAGAGGTATTGGCGACGAAATAAAAATGCACCAGCTTTACTGTTACAGTACAAACAAATGATAGGTTGGATTTTAGGGCAGAGAAAAGGAAGACACATTTACTTCTGCTTCAACTGATTTAGGTTATTCGTGGGGTTTGTGGGTTAAGCGCGGTATCTTACAGTTGATCAAGTAAAACCGAACTGGGCCCTGAGAAACCTATTTATACGTTGGTAGTCTAAGTTTATGAAGCACTTATCCAATGTCTTTGAGGATTAACTTGAAGTGGATCCTAAATTGGAAAACATCGATTTCATTCGCCTTTCGTTTCATTGTGCCTAAGCGTTCCATCAGCCTCCTTTTCTGCCAGCCATCCAAACCTGCTGAGGCAATGCAGATATGTAAAATATGTATTCGACCCAGATCTTCTCGAGCGCCTACCGACCAGTATGTGTGCCCCATTGATGGCTTGAGCAAATCAACCCACTTGACTGCAAGTCAAGCAGAGTAGAACTTTTCATGGGGAACCAATGCTGAGCCCAGATGTTGAAGCAAAAATGAATAAAGACATTACAAACCCACCCATGTGCTCTCTGAGGTACTGACAACATGCCCAAATGTTTCCAAGGTAACCGTACAGAGTCACTCCTCGCTATTTAGAGTGGCCATGGAGAACTCGAAAACAGCAGAAGTCTTCCACTGTCACAACATCCGTTGTCTCTAACGAAACACACACATACCACCATTACTGAGGAGACTATTGTAAGTCTGAGCTCCCTCTGCCTAAACAAATAATGCAGAGGCAGAAATTCTATTTGTATGGTCTGCTGTTCGAAGCATTATTTATAACACCATCCACTACCTTTCAGCCAGTGATTTTCCAAGGAGACAGAGACCCGCACACCCATCACTTCAAACATCCTATTATGTTGGAGGACTCGCCTGTCCCTTGCAATTATATCTGGCATCATTTTGGGGCTTAGGGTGTATTAATCAAGATCATAATGTCACATAGTTGCGAGTCATTTACGGCTCTGGGGAAATCACGGCTGTGGAAACGCACATCCCCTGTCCTTTTAGTTCAAGATCTGATGCACGATGACAAATACCTAGCCAACACAAACCAAGCGCACCTATCAATCTTCTTGCTCAATAGACCTGTTGCAGGACCGGGTAGCGGCTCTCTCACTTTCTACACGTACTCAGACGGAAGGACAAGACACCGGAAAAGAGTTGGTCTTTGGAATGCAAAACGTCTCAGCCACTCAAGGGTAAAGTAAGCAACAAAATGACAATGTTCCTGTCTCGTAAGCCAACGCTAGCTTCGGCTCAGCTCTCTCTTGTTCCTACATTTGCCTGTTTGACTGAGAGCTGTGTAGAGCCTGTGTGAAACAAACTATTATCCTAGGGCAATCAACCCTTGACCAATGTGTGACAGTAATCAAAGCTCCATTTTGTTTTCTATGACTCACGTCTAATCAACACGAGGCACTAGATGCAAATAAACAACAACAGAAGAAAAACAGGCAAAAAGGTTTTTCCACTGGTAAACGTGTAGAGAACTCGCTATTAACTACATTAGGTTAATGAAAAACCCGTGTCTGGTGCTGCGTTCTGAATGGCTTGGCAACTTCAGCAATGGATGAATTGTTATTTTCCAAACGCCTTGGCTCCATCTGTTTACTTTGTCAAAAAAAGAAAGTTTTTTGTACTCACGCGTCGTCAACATAGCATGGGTAAGGCATTTGCTGGGCAAACACGCCAAGGGGCTGGGTTTTGGCAGTGAGCGTCCGTATAATACCATGGTCCAGCATGTCTTGGAGATACGCAAAGCCTCCCCATATGTACTGCAGCTCCTTAAAGGCGCTGTCTGCGGCCCCAGGAGACCAGGACCTTGTCAAAGGGACACACATCACAGCCAGAGTCAAGCCAAAGCAGTAGAACGAGGGAATAGAACAGACTCTATTTGACTATAATACATCCACCCTCGGAAGAGGACAGGAGGATCTGGTCTTAATAATACACTATAATGCACAACAATACACATACATGTTCCCGGTTGTAGAAAACAGTAGTTTATTAAGTTAGACAGCAAGTGAGCCTTCTAAAAAACTGAATATAAACCAAAAGGCTGAGTTTTCCCCCCACCTTTCTTTCAGCTTATTGGTGCGTTCCACCTCATCAATGTCCATGCGGATCTTGTACTTTACATAGTGAGGCGGTTGGCTACTGCCAGGCTCCAGGTTCTGGAAAACAATGCCGGCCCAGTACTTGTTCTCATTTAGCAGCTCCAGGGCTTTGTTCACCAAGTCACCCTCGTTAGGTAGAGCCTCAAATTTATTCAAGTCTAGACACTGAGGACAAGCACAGAATAATTCAATTTAAAGACACAGAAGGCAAGGGATCGTGTGCGTACGTTGGGTTTTGGCTCACACTATTGTAAGCTTCAACAATACAGGTCTGGGTTAATTTTATTTGTTTTACCTGTAAACGTGCAAAACACCACCTGCGATGAAACGCTTTTTGTATACATGAAATGGCGAGCAGCCAGAGAGACACCAGGGGGGGGGGGGGGGTGGTGGGGAGGGGAAGGAGAGGAAGTAAAAACAAAAACCAAACCCACAGACACAAAAAAACAAACACACAGACCC